>APFE031411763.1:21765-177124 GCA_000404065.3 Pinus taeda
AAGTCTATACCTTCTTGTTGAGCATACCCTTTACAAACAAGTCTGGCCTTGTTTCTAATAACTTCTCCATTTTCATTCAACTTGTTTTTGAATATCCATTTGGTTCATATGACATTCTTATCATTAGGTCTAGGAACTAATTCCCAAGTATTATTCTTTTCAATCTGCGCAAGTTCTTCATTCATGGCCTTGACCCAACATTCATCTTTGCATGCTTCATTTACATTTTGTTGTTCGACGGAGAAAAGCATTGCTAGATAGCTTGAAGCTTCTGTAATAGTTCTTCTTGTCTACACACCTGCCTCTTTCTGCCCCAAAATTTGAGTCTCTGGATGATTCTTCTGAACATGCCTGGATGGAGTCTTTTCTTCTACCCTTATCTATTCTTCTGGTGCCTCATTGGTTTCTTCTTCAGAATTAATCTGATTTGATGTGGAAGGATAGTCCTCATCTTCTTCATAATCTTCGATTCTTACCTGCTTTGGATTTTTGCCTGCTTCATCAACCACAACATCAATACTTTCAACAATTTTCCCAAGTATTTTATTATAGCACTTATATCCTTTACTTCGGGAAGGGTAACCAAGGAGAATGCCTTCATCTACTCTAGGTTCAAACTTGCCAAGTTTTTCATCAGTCCTTTTGATGTAACATTTGCTTCCAAAAACTTTGAAGTATTTTACAATAGGAGTCTTACCATACCAAAGTTCATGTGGAGTTTGAGTGATGTTTAACTGAACGTTTGTTTTGTTGAGAATAGTGATGACAACAAATGCAGCTTCACCCCAGAAGGTTGCAAGAGTTCCAGACTCATCTAGCATAACACAAGCCATTTGTTGAACAGTTATGTTCATCCTTTCTACCACCCCATTTTGTTGAGAAGTTCTTGCAGTAGAGAATTCCCTTCTTATTCCATGTTCTTCATAGACGTTGAAGAATTCATCCGAGGTAAATTCCCCTCCTCGATCAGACCTGAGGCATTTTATTTTGCGATCTGATTCATTTTCAACCAAGGCTTTGAACTTTTCGAAAGATTCGTCTTTATGCTTTAGAATTCCTATCCAACACATTCTGGAAAATTCGTCAATGAACAATATAAATTATTCTTCTCCACGAGGTGACTTTTTCCTAGATGGACCACATAAATCAGTGTGAACAAGTTCAAGAGGCTTACTAGCTGATCCTTCCTTCTCAGGAAAATGTGCTCTAGTTTGCTTACCAAATTGACATGATTTGCATATTGTATTCTCTGGAATGCTAATATCAGGAAGATCACGAACAACCTGGTATCTGCGTGCTTTTCTTATTTGAGAGAAACTTAGATGCCCCAATCTTCTATGCCATAACCAGTGTTCATCATTTTTGCTTCGGTAGCACTGTTGTTGTCCCCCCTTGAGTATGTATAGGTTGTTTGGAGTTCTTACACCCTTGATCATTGTTTGTCCTATATCAAGCTCATGAACAACACATCCATTTGATCGAAATACTACCCCATTTCCTTGATCACATATTTGACTGACACTCAATAGATTATGCTTTAGACCATCAACATACATAACATTTCCAGCTTTAACCTTTTCTTTTAAGAGAATAGAGCCTTTACCTTTTATGACTACATGAGTGTCATACCAAATGAGACCTTCTTTTCTTTTTCTAAGGCATTATATGACTAAAGTTTGTCTTTATCACCTGTCATGTGTTTCGAGCATCCACTATCGATGTACCACTGATTTTCTTGTCCTTCTGCATACAAGGCTATACCACATCTCTCTGTTTGGTTCTTCCTTTCTCCATGTTTTGGGACCCAATGAAGCTTTCTCCTTCTGAGATGTTTGCCGAAATTTACTCCTGCATTCAGAATCTTCATGACCGAAGTTGTTACAGATAGAGCATTCTATTTCATTTTCAAGAGCAAAAAATTTATTGTAGGTCCTTTTCATGATCCTAGTCACATTCCTTTGATTCCGTGCTTTTTTAGTCATGATGGTCTTGTAAGCAACACATTGAGCAATTTTGTGTCCAAAGTTATGACATGAAAAACATTGGCCATTAAAGAAATTCTTGTGATTATCGAATCTACTAACCTAATGATTATAGTTTCCATTGACATTCATTCTTGAAGCAAATTGAGAATGATTTACCTATGGTTGGTTATAGCTTTTGTTCGACCTTGAAGTAGATTGAACCCGATTTACCTAGTAATCTGCTTTATGCCTTTGCTGACGGTTGTCAACCTGTTCACTTCTCCTTGCTACATCAAGATAGCTTTTGGAGGTTGATGGCTTTTGTGCTTGAGATGCTTCTTCAGTATATCCAAGACCTATCTTTATCAGAGGAGAACGTTGCACTTTGATAATTTCATCTAAAGTTTCTGATCCTTTCACAAATCTAAGATTGAGAGCTTTTGTTTTCTCAATATCTTTTCTTAGACCCACAATTTCACATTCTAACCTTTCATTGCGTTTTTCCCTTTCAGCAAGTTGGAATTTCAGAGTATCTATAATCATACTCTTTCTTCTAAACATATTTTAAGTTTAGAAATTTCTTCATAGAGACCATCTTCATCTAAAGCATCCAAGAAATCATCATCTTCAAAATCCATCAAAAGTCTATAATCATTACCATATTCATCTTCATCACTATTTGATAAACCATCGCTATCTTCATGCATATAGTAGCTCTTCTTATTTACAATCTGTTTTCTATTCCATTTTGTCGGTTCCTTACCTTTATCAAGCTTATCTTTATGAGGACATTTGGCTGCATAATGACAGACTCTTCCACAAGCAAAGCATTTGAAAGGTAGTTTACCACTGAATCTTCCAGAGCCTCGTTGAAGGTTTTTGACAAAGTTTGCTTCTTCCTCTCCTTCTGAAATGTGTCCCGATTCATTGAGCTCTTCTCTTCCTGAAGCCTTGAATGTGGCTTCTCTCATATCTGATGGACCTCCTTTTCTCATTTCAACAGCAGTTAGGATTCTGTGCAGCGGTGTCATAGTCATACTCTGAAGATCCTGCTTTTCTTCTATGGCAGAAACTTTTGATTCAAACTTAGAAGACAAGGATCTTAAAACCTTTTCAACTAAAGTAACTTCTTTTATCTCTTCACCCAAGTTTTTCATGCAATTAACGATCTCATCTATACGTAGGAAGTAATGAGTTATACTTTCATCTTTGTGCATTTTGAGAGTTTCATATTGAATTTTGAGAGATTGTAGTTTTGCACGTTTTACCTAATTGTCTCCTTCTTAGCTTAGAACGATCTTGTCCCATATTTCTTTGGCGGTTTTGAGCTGCATAACCTTGACAAACTCTGATTGTGACAGACTCCCCAATAGTGTATTGACAGCCTTGGAATTTGTTTCATACTGCTTTTTACATGCCTTATCTGTAGGAATTGTTGATGGAAATGTATATCCTCCTTCCACGATTTCCAAAACATATGTTCCAAGAGATTGAAGATACGTCATGGTTCTTACCTTCTAATAGACGAAGTTTCTCCCATCAAAGATTGGTGGTCTAATGGATCCCTCTCTTTCGTAGCTGCCCATGATGATAGATCTTCCTTCAAGCAATCAAGTTTCTTTTGAAGGACCTGCTCTGATACCAATTGTTGGAATAATACTGAGAGGGGGGGTGAATTAGTATTAGAAATTTAACAATATTTCATTTCCATAAATAGATTTATATACGCTACCTCTGTTAATGAACCTTGCGTGTATACGCAAATGTGTTTAGAGGAACCAGCGTATACCTTGCAAACTTATAATTTAGTTAGTTGATCTTTAATCTGTGTATCATAACCATATAACCAGTAATCAAGTGCAGTAAACAGAACAGGCAATCACACACATGAACACGAGATATAAGGTGGAAACCCAATGTGGGTGAAAACCACCTGTTGTAATCGTCTCTATCTTTCTTTAATAAGAAACTTCTTTTTACAAATTTTGTATTGGTGCAGCCTTATACCAGTACGCAGGCTTCTACCTAAAGAAGGCTACAACCTTCTCACATTCTCCAGGTTCTCCTGGAAGGGAGCTACAACCCCCTAGCTCTTGTACTAGCTGATGTGTTTACTAGTACATAGGTGCCGACCTACAGAAGGCTACAACCTTCTCTTTTCTTCCAGGGACCATGTTTCATAAATTTTCATACTGGATCCATCAATAACATCAATCAAACATCAAATATATTTGCATCAACCAATCTCCTTTGCACCAACCAAAACTGAATCAAACAATCACTTTTCTGAATGGTGTAACTAGAATGCAGTAACAGTAACCGAAACCCAAGCTAGAACCCAGAACACTGCAACAACAAATAGAAGTAGCTAAAACATATTTTATGAGGTGTACGCTACTTCAATGTGTCGAACCTGCGTGCATACACACTTTTCTCAAGACAAACTTGCGTATATGCTATTTTGAAATGATGAACCAACGTGTATACGCACCCTTGCTATAATGAACCTGTGTACAGATCTGTAAAAGATGATTTAACCTTTACAACTATTCAGACATCAGTTATACCTAGATCATCAGATTTACAGATTATGACATGTGCCAATTATTCAGATAAAAGATCAAAATCACATAAAGATACTTCTTTTCAAGCCTTAAGATCTTGACCCATCAATAGAACTATCCTTCTTCAAGCGCTCAGGTTCTTCCTTGATTCAAATATAGCTATGCACCATAACCCAATGACCAATATTCTAGATCTTGCTCTTCATTAGATATTCAATTACTTGAGTACATTTGCTTAATGATCTCCTCCTCCTTTTATAGTCTTAGGCCTTACTCAATGCCATGGTCCAAGACCACCTAGAACCAATACCTTGGACCAAATACCTCAAGTCAACACTTCGTACAAGATACCTTTGACCAATACCATGGGTCAAAATACCGTGGTCCAAATACCATGGACCAAAACCAAATTCTCCAACATGTACGCGCCTTTCCTTGCGTGAAAGTGTGTGTATACACATACACACCTTTTGGTCAGCGAACCTGCATGTATACGCGGCTTGGTCAAGGGGAACCTGCGTATATCTCTTTTTCCTTCATTCTGAGATCCTGAACTGTGATCTGTCATCTGAGTGAGTTGCCATTAAGGACAACACCTGTGTCATAGCACCAAACCTATGTCATAATGCCAATAGGGAATAGTCCCCAAAGATAGAAAACTAAGGAAGAAACTTGTTGGAACATCTAGGAGATCTAAGGGCAAGGAAATCACTTTTCTTAGTAACTTGATTTAGGATTAGATGGAAAGTTAAATATTATATTGAGCAATGTAAGGTAAGATCGATTTAATTATATCAATATGAGACTTAATATGAAACAATGAGAGACCATTTCCATAATAACAATGCTCAAACAAATTAAAGCGCTTACACAATAGTAAATGATATTCCAAGCTACAAGATACGCAATGTTGCAAGAAAGATGTTAGTACAAGAAATCAATAGATCAAGATAATCCAATATATGAGCACTAGAACCTTGAGAGAACAATTGCAAGGAAAAGAGACTTGTGCTTTCAAGTAAATATAATATTCAAATACAACAAGCTTGAAACGACAAGTAATATAAGACTTGCAATTATAGATTTGAGCTCACGATTCCAATTACCAATGATCAATTGAAATGCAATATGAATGCAAGATCTCTCTAACGTGAGATGCGTGATCTTTGTCAATTTTATTTTAAATGCCTATACTAAGAGTGAAGTCCTTCTCAATTAATCGAAGCAAGTCTTACACAAGGTTGTAGAAAGAATTGTTGGGGAAATAGGCTAAGGCCTCATTAAAAACACCTACCCGAGAATTTGAAGGACCCAAGTGTCTTCGTTCCTACAATGGATTGCCAATAAGTGAACTGCAAAGTTACCTGTCTTAATCATTGAGTAAGGGTCAAGCTTCTCAAATTGGATATGATGTTGGAGGTCCTAGATTTATATCAACCAAGCTTATGCTCGGAAGTTAATTTTATAATGCAAACTAGATCTAAAATGCAAACACAAATGCTCCAATGAGATTCAATGATAAAAGAATGCTTCAATAGAATAAAGAGCCAATTCACTTATGAATGACATACATTTATGAGCACAAGATGATTAGCTTAAAATAGAAATTGATGAAGAAAAGTAAATGTTACTCAATGAAACAATAGGAATACAATTAGATTAGAGTTAGAGAAATATCTTAAGATGCCTTTTAATTAGAGATGTGTTTAAGAGATATCTTTACTTATCTTTAGATAGATGAAACAAGTAAGGCTTTTGTAGTGAAAGCATATAAGCATGATGGCAGATGAGATTGCTAATCAGGTTGGAAGAAAGAATCTACTTAGATTATTTAACTTGAAACTGAAAATAGGACAAGAACAACTTGATAAATGCAAGAGATCAATTAGTTGAAATACGAGATGAGATCTGAACTAGCAAAATAAGAACAAGAAGAATAGTTAGTGATCAGATATGAGATTAATGCAACAACAAGAGTTAGATCTAGATTGAAAAAAAGGAAGAGGCTAGCAGCCACAAGAAACTCTACTATGTATAGGTTCTTTGTAAAACAATAGCTTGAAACTCAACAAGAACCCCTCCTGTAAAATCACTATAGTTAGTCTCCAAAGAAATAAAAACACCAGGTGAGGGAAATATCTACATTGTCGATGAGAAATCTCCTTGAATATGAGACCGATACAATAGTAATGCAATAAGGAATACTTCATAGAATAATGGATCAAATCCCTTCCAACTCACTGCTTCCAAAATAAATATCAGTCAATAAGTCTCACATTTTAGAGATCAATTGGTGTTAGGGTTCTCGGCCTAGCCCAGAATTGATCACAAAAATTTATTTAAATTTATCGAAATTTCTATGGTGATTTGTTTGAATCAAGGATCAAAAAATTCAAATCTTCAAGACCTTATAGTCCTTCACACAAGTCAAGGAAAGGAATCCGTCTAGGACTCTCGACCTTCAGAAAAGGGCTCCAATTGATAGCATATTGCTCCAAAAAATTTACCAATGAATATCAACTTTTAATAGGATTTTTTTTTGCCTTCAAGAAATGATTGAAACCCTTCACAAAAACCTCAATCAATCTCTACAACAAACCAGCGTTAGTATGGCAAAAATTAAAGCCTTGAAAGATCATATCTAATGCCAAAGTTTGTGAAAAAAACCTCAAAAATTGTTGAAAAACACCTGCAAGAAGACAAGGGTTAGAAAATAAACCAAATGCAATTCTATTTCTAACCCATAAAGCTTGTGGCCTAGAAAAGCTTGCGGCCTCCACAAAAGGGTCTCAAAAAATTATTTAAAGTAACAAGATGATGCCCAAACCCTAGAGGATGCCAAATGTGACCCTTCAAATCTAACAGCTAGTCAAAAATAGGAACTCTGAAGCAAATAAATAGTTGATACCCCAAATGAAGCCTTATAAGAATTCACTAAAAATAAACAAGCAAAAATTATGAGGCCAAATACTTGAAAAAAAAATCAGTCTAAAGGGAATGAGCCCTCTGAACCCTAGTGGCCTTCAATAAAGGCTAGACAACCTTCAATAATAATTCATTGACCTCACAAGCCCTGACCGTCTAGGATTGGATTCTAACCAAGTCTTCAAAAATTGATATTCCTCAAATCCTTGATGGGATCATGCCTGAAAATAAATGTATACAATGGATCCAGCCAAGATCAAAGTCCTTATTTAGATCTGCCAAAAAAAAAGGCCCTACAAAACATATACAAATAGAAAATATATATAAGGGTGAGTAAATATTTACAAAAATTATTTACAAATTTTATAATGGCTAGATCAAGGAATGAGGGTTCCTTGATTAGAAAAATAATGGCTCTTATTAGCAGATCAATTCAATTAATGCACAAATAAATAGAAATAGATGAGTGAAATAAGATTAATAGATGAGCAATAGACAAGATCTCTACAAGACAAATCATTAGATAGGTCTTAAAATTTAACAAAATGGGCTCTTAAGCTTTCTTGTCTTGGGGGTTGGATGGTCCAATCGAATACTTCCCCTCACGCCCAAGATTTGACTACCATAAAAATATCTACACACTTAAGATCAAGTTATTAAATCACTAGGGGTTAGACAACACAATGAATCTCAAAAATCTAGAGATATCTGCTAGATCAATTGATTTAAAATGTGTCACTAAACCCAATAACTAATGCAAGATACATGTGAAAATAGTTAATCCAACAACTAGCTAATGAAATAATAACTTATAAAAATTTAATTCAGTAGAGCATTAAGAACATGATTCAAAAAAATATTACCACAAGAAGCAGAAGAGGAACACCACCATGAATAAACCCCAAAGATTTTATTGCTCCGAAAAATATTACAAGAAAGTACAGAGCTTCCCTGTCCAAGAGCTTAAGATTACATCATCCAAAGATGTTACAATGAGGAGTCTTATGCTTCAATTTATAGAAAAATGAGAGATCTAGATCCCTCTCCAAGTGGAAAATACTTAGGTCCAATGAAGTGCACAAATTTGACTTGGTCCCAAGGAATGATAGCTAGTTCAAGCTTGATCCATGCCAAAATTTAATCATGACCCTTGATCAGGAAGAAAAGATTGAATTTGTTGAAGAAGGCTTTGATCATGGTCCAAAAAATATTTTTTTCAAATTTTTCTCCTTGAGAAATCCCCCTTCAATCAACCACTTTGGTCCACTAATTTGATTTTCCTTAAAAAAATCAGTTTTTTACTTGATGGAGGGCCACAAAATATTTCTTTCAATTTTTCCTTCTCGAAATTCCCTCATTCAATAATCACTTGGACCAAAAAATCAGTTTTCCTTGAGAAAACAAAATTTGGCCCAACGATATTTTTTGTCGGATTTTTCTGTCTTGGAAATGAGTCCTTCAAATTTATTCTTCCTCGAGATGGTTTGCTTTCTCCAACAATTCATTTTTACACTTGGAGAGAATTTTTTATTTTCTCTCATTTTAATTTTTTGACCATTTTCCAGCTAAACTTTTGTCATTTTCTGTCAGAAAATCAAAATAATGACACTAGAGGGGTTTGAACACATTCTTTTACCCTCAAAGTGTGTCTAGATAGAAATTTTGGGGGTTGAGGTGTAATTTTAAGTATTCATACCCCCTAGACTTCTATAGACGACAACTTTTAAATCTTTATTGGAAATATTACATAGAAATCCCTCTCAGGAGGGCAAATTTTGACAATTAAAAATTGACCTTTAGATTCAACCAAACTCTGCGACAATTTACAGGGGTATTTATAAACATACTAGAATAATTTTTACATCAAGGCTCACAGGGATGCAGAATTTGGATTACATAAATTTGATAAATTGTTGAAGAATGATGATGACTTGTTGGCCTTCCCACTGATTTCATCTTGAAAAAATTTATATTTCCTATAGGGTATTTAAGACATGAGTAGTCAAGAACACCGAAGATTCCCTCACCTTCATTGTGAAGCCTAACCTAAGGTGAGGAGGATGATTTCTGGAATGCTTGAGGTTCGAGTAAATCATGATAGATTTTGTCTAGGATGTGCAAGTGGAAAGAAGGGGAATGGGCCATTCCCTTCAAGCAAAAGCATGGTTAGTGGAATACTACAACTCATACATTTTGATTAATGTGGACCCATGCTAGTGAATTCTCGTGGTGGCTACCTGTATTACATAATATTTGTGGGTGACTTCTCCACAAGACATGGATTTTCTTCTTGAAGCACAAGGACCCAACATTTGAAATGTTCAAGGACTTCAAGGCTCTGACTGAAAATCAAACAGGGAAGAGAATCAAAGTCTTCATATCTGATAATGAAGGAGAATTCATTTCAAATGTGTTCATTGACTTTTGCAAGAAAGTAGGAATCAACAACGAGACCATCGTACCATAAAACCCCGAGCAGAAGGAGTAGTTGTGAAAATTCTTCGATTGCAATTACTAGATATTATTCTCCTAACTAATAGTAGTTTAATTTAACAAATAATTCACAATTGCAATCTTCACCATAAAATACATTGTGGAAAATAAAAAAACAAGAACTAAGAAATAGATGCACACAATAAAAATGACACCAATATTTTTGGACTAACGTCCCCAGAAAAACCCTGAAGAGAAAACTAGTGCAGTAGATGAGGGTTTATTTTATTATTATGCAGCAAATTCTAAGAGTACAATAATCTAGATACCTAACTAGCAATCATCTAGCAAATATAATGGAAAAATAATTAGGAGAGAATTTGTTCCCTCTAAAAACCAACTCGACCTCCACTAGTCTGCATGCACTTATCACTGGAAACTTGGCTATTGCTAGAAATGTGCATTGTTTCCCTACAATCACATGCATTGCCTGCAAATTGTCTCGAGATGAGTCGTCATGCCTCCCTTTGCCTCTGGAAAAAAATTCTCTACCTCCCGGGTGATCTTTCTAGCCTCCAGCAACCAAATGGACCTCTCTCTTGGCACTCGCACTGGGCTTCTTGGATGCATGGCCTCTCTGAAAAATAATTTTGGCCTCCCCTTTCCTACCCCTCTGACACAAGAAAACCACTGGGAAACTCTCTGAAATCATCCTCAAAAATTATTTGTTTCTCCCTCTCTTTGATTCTCTCTCTGGCTCAAACTTTCTCCCTTGTTGAATCACTGCAACTAGGTAACTCAATCTACCTTAGCCTAATTAATCTCCCTCTTGTGTCCTTCTCCAACACATCGACTTGCTCTTGTAATATCTCGTTGGAGCTTCAACAGACATGAGTAGATACTCATCAATGACTAAGATCATCTTAGACTTGATCTAAGTCATTTTCTGGAACTCTCTAGAGCATAAGTCAATCTCCTCAATTAATTCACTTTCATTAACCACTTTTCCTAAGTTAGACTTAGAAAATATATAAATGATTGCTATTAATTTAATTAAGGCATTTCACAAGCTTATCTTGTGAAACCTTTTCTTGGTTTTGGAGATATTGTGTTCCTTAGCCTCTTAGACACAAATCGATACTAGAACGCTTATCTGATGCCACCAAATCAATAAAAAAATAACAATAGCTAAAAGGAAGAACAAGACCAACTTGGAATTTGCTTGAGCCATGTTACATGATCAAAAGTTTTCAAAGTTTATGCGGGGAGAAGTTGCAAGCACTATTCTCTATTTTCAAAATAGGACTTCTCATCTAACCTTGGGTGACAAGACTCTCGAAGAAGTTCTCAGAGTTGTGAAGCCCGAGTTTGGACATTTGAGGATCTTTGGTTACCTTATTTACTTTCATGTGCTGAAGGAAAAAAAGAACAAGCTGGAAGCTTCAAGAAAGAAAGAGTTTAGCAAGGATGTGACATTTGATGAAGATTTTTCCTTTAGTAAAGAAAGGGACACACCTCCGTCGTCTGTGTTGAAAGAAATGATAATGCCATGGATGAACAAGAATACTCTCCTATGCTAGAGCCATAAAATGATGTTGTTGATGATCCTATGGAACCCATGGACCGCTTGGATCCCCCTCCATGTGATCATCCTGCTAAGAAGAGACCACTATGGTTTCATGACACTTTACAAGAGCTTGAGAGACAAGTTGCTGCAATAGGAACCTTTAGGGAAAGCAACAAGCCATGTTGATATCAGGGTTATGTTGTAGCAATGAACAATATTATACAGGTTGAACCTCACACCTTTGAAGAAGCAGTTAAAGAAAAAGAATGGAAGGATGTTATGGCCGAGGAATATGAATCCATTATAAAGAATGATGGGAAGTGGTTCTGAGACTTGAAGGAAAGTCTATTGTGACTTCTAAATGGTTGTACAAGATTAAGCATGGTGAAAATGGAAGTATCGAGAAATAAAAGGCAAGATTTGTGGCTAGAGGTTTCTCCCAGAAAGAGGGAGAGGACTAAGATGATATTTTTTGCACCAGTTTCCCACTATACTACCATTCGATCTATCATTGCTCTTGATAGTAGCCAAGCATGGACACTTCACCAAATGGATGTGAAGACCGCATTTTTACATGGCATTCTCAAGGAAGAAGTACATGTTGAGCAACCATAGGGATTTGAAGAGAATGACAGGAAGACTCGTCACTTTATGGATTGAAGCAAGCCCATAGGGCTTAGTATTCGCACAATGATAGTTGCCTCATGAAGCTTGGATTTACGAGAAGCAATGTTGACCCGAGCCTCTACTCCAAATTTCTCCAAGATATGCCACTAATTTTCGTATTCTATAGTGATTTATTCTGGGCAGGTGGAGAGCCTCTTATTCTCAAGTGTAAGAGGAAGCTAGCCTCTGAATTTGAAATGAAAAGCATTGGTTTGATGCACTACTTCCTAGGCTTAGAAGTTTGGTAAAGACTTGGTGATATTTTCCTTTCTCAAGGGAAATATGTTGTCAATCTACTAGAAATGGTAGAATGCAATTCCATGGCCACACCGATGGAGATGAATTTCAAGAAGTTATGCAGTGAAGCTGCGAGACCCAATTTGGAAAATCCCTCTAAGTATCGATAATTGATTGGGGCACTGATGTTCTTGGTGAACACTGGACCAAACATATGTTTTTCTATCAACATGAGTTAATTTATGATTTCACCTCTACACGCACACTTGGTTGTTTCTAAGCATGTGCTGAGATACCTATATGGAACTATAAATATTGGATTGAGATATACTACTGGAGATGTGAGACTAAAAGGATACACTGATGTTGAATGGGCTGGAAATGTTGTTGAAATGAAGAGCACATTAGGGTGTTGTTTTAGCCTGAGGTATTTCATGATATCTTGGATGAGCAGGTAGCAGAAGTTTATAGCTCTTAGCATGGATGAGGCTGAGTATATTATTGTTAGCATGGCTAGTTGTGAGGTAGTTTGGTTGGGGAAGCTCTTTGGATTGTTGTTTGAATAGGTATTGGATACGACTATGATATACTACAACAACAAGAATTTGATCCAAATTTGAGAGAATCATGTGTTCCACGACAGGTCCAAGCATATTGAGATTAGATATCACTATATCTGGGATATGGTGCAAAGAGGAGCCATAAGAATCCATCACATTTCGACTAATGAGTAGATAGCAGAAGTTATTACCAAGCCTTTTCCGAAACGGAAGTTCTTGGTCTTCAAAGAGCAACTTGGACCAGTGGATGTGACCCTCCCGAGAAAGGGTCACTGTTGATCGAGAATACTAAGCTATGTTTTTCCCCATGTTTGAGCTCCAAGGGAGACGACATTAGGGGAATTTTGAGGTCTAAAATGGGCCTCCTAAGAAAAATGTACAAACAAAATAAACTTTATAAGAACCAATAGGAATCAAGATGATGATGTCAACCATGTGGGATGATTCACCATTTTTGGATTAAAAATATATATATATTAAAAAATAATAAAATAATAAAATTACTTTTTCAACTCATATTTTCAACTTATCTACCTAAGGTTTTACTCAAATTTCAAGTGGGAGAAATTGTTAGATGCAAAATTTAATTCCTCATCCAAAGAGAACCCATGTGTCATATTTTCGATGGACCTTGCTACACGAAAATGAGAAATACATGAAAAAGCGTGATTGCAATCACATTTTTCATGTATTTCTCATTTTTAGCGTAGTAGGGTCTATAGAAAGTATGCAACATGGGTACTCCTTGGATGAGGAATCAAATTCTGTATCCAACAAGTGTTGTCGCTCGAAATTTGAGTAAACCCATATGGAGACAAGTTGAAAATATGAGTTCAAAATTTAGTTTTTTTCTTTTTTCCCTCTAAAATTTGATGATGTAATCTAGTCTTATTTTATTATTTCCACTATTATTTTATAATTTCCTTAGGAGGCCCACTATAGACCTCAAAATTCCCCTAATGATTGAGCCTGAAGAGCTCCTGGGTTGAGGATGTTAGGGAAAGTCTGGTCCTTGTCACTAATGACAAGCTGTATTGGTCCCCTACTCCTTTATTGTTCTTTGGAGGGATGATTGATCCTTGCCACTTTTGGCAAATCGTATTTGGTCCAAAGGCATGAGTAATCCTTACTACTTATAGTAAGTTGTATCTGGTGCCTAATGTCAAGTTTGGAACTTGACTAAGTATAACCCAGTATGCATCCTACACACAAGCTGTGCTTGTTGGGATTGCCACCCAACTAGCCAATTGGTGAGGAGATTTGAGATGTGGTTGATCCTTTCCATTTATGGTAAATTGTATCTAGCGTCTAGATGCAGGTGTTCTACCACTTTAATCGTGAGGGTCAAGGTGGAAAGATCACTAGACAATAGGTGTGTGTGATCCTTACCTCTTATGGTAAGTTGTATCTCTTTTATTATCATTGGATATAGGGTGGAAAATTTAATCTCCCATGTGATGATTCTTCTTCTTTATATTGAGAGTGTTCAACAGATGAGCAAAGATGAGATATGATATGATACATCGATAATGATGTTGAGACCTCTAAGATGAGACATATGATGTAGTCGATAATTCCTCCCTAGCTAAGAGGGAGTGTTGAAATTTGGAAACTCAGGGAGAAATTATCTCCTTAGCGAAGCCCTTCTCACCCTAAGGAGACCCCTCTTGCCCTTAGAAAAAATAATTTGCACATGGGAAAATACTATTTTTAATGTAACCATGACAACACAAAAAGTACAAGTCGACCGGGAAGAGGAAATTTGACGCCCCAAGACCACATATAAATAGACATCACTTGGCATCACTTGGAGGAATCATCATACATTCATCTCTTCTTCTCTTGGTTCGATTTGGTTTGAAATTATAGGGTCTATGTTCACATGTGCAAAGCAGAGAGAGGGTAATGCTGTTGACTATCATTGACTTATGTTTTGGGGCTATTTGACTAGCGCTGACTTGGGGAATTTGACTTTGTTTGACTTGGATTTGGATTTGTTTTGGAGGGCTGAGTTGACTTGGACTTTGACAAAAAAAAATTGGGCATCTTGACCAATGTTGACTGTAGTTTCTGAGCTAAGGTTTCTGCAAGACAAACTTTGACTTTGACTAAATTTTGTGAGCAGACTTTTGGGACTGTCTTGACCGATTTTGACCAAGCAGGGAAGGTTGCATTTTTCACAAGTTGACTAAACCTTTTGGAGCAGATTTGACCGTTGACTTGTAACTGGTTATGGTTGTGTTTGAATGTTGTTAACTTTGACAGAAAATTTGCAATTTTGACTTTTGACTAGATTTTACTTTTATGTTTATATTGGTGTTGACGGCGTTGGACCCGCCAACATTCAGGGGATCACCCCGATATGAAGTCCCAACTAGACCTCACACCTTTTGCTGTAGGAGTCCCATCCGGTATGATGGCCTGGTTGCCATTGTCTTAAGAATTTGCCTCAACTCTTGCTTGCCAACACAAGAGAGCGGATTGTTTTGTCTTCAGGAAGTGAAGTTTGTGTGCCTGGTGAGTGTAAGTGTACTTGTGTCAATGGTTATTTCACTATGAGGGGAAGAGAGTGAAGGTGAGCTCTAGGTTGAAAGGGATCAATCCCAACTCGGCTAGGAACACACAACAAAAAATGACATACACAACTTCCGATGGAGCAGTCCACTCGGATGCGGCAGTCACAACATACAAGGTAAGATAACATGTAAAACACTCATGGATCAGTCTGAACGAGTGCAACGGTTGTTACAGAAAGGTTCATGTGAAAGGTCTATCTAATGTCTGGCAGAGAAGTCGACACGGATGGGATAGCTTTAACAACATATACAACACATTTCCATTAATAGATTATGCATTACAACAAATGAAACAGTTCAGATGTAGAACACAGGTTAAAGCAACATGAATTACAAGTGTTAAAGATCAGTCTTACAACAGATACAATACATGCGTAAAATTGTGTTGGCCTGTTGAAATGCTTCTGAATTAAGTGAAAGTTCCAAGACACATCATTACACCATACATCACTAACCCTGTCAGTGGGGCGCTGAAGCCACTACTTACTCCTCAAAGAAAATATAACAAACTCTCTTGGCTATGTGGGAGGAGCTGAAGTGAAAAGTCTTTTCTATGTACAAATGAGGGGGTATTTATAGCCAAGGGTGAAACTGACCCTTGTGGTTGTTCAACTACCCTCATGAATGTTCGACTTCCATGATTTTTCGACTTACATGACTCTTTGTTCATAAGTGGGTCTCTTGGAGTTCTACGTTACATCACATTGATTGAAAACATAGCCCATAGTGGAGATGTGGGCGACATGACTCATGACATGACTCAACATGACTTGTCATGACAGTGTTGGTACATTGCTGCTATTGGGGTGCATGTCAAGCTACAGTGTTTTTGGGTGATGGATGTCTTCATGATGTATCACAGCTTCACCTCTGCATGGCAAAGTGCGCGGAGTCCTTGATGGTCCTTAGTTCACTTGATGAAGCTCTATCATGTTGTTCGTTGCTTGCATGCTGGAAGGTTTGACAGGCTCATTTCTTCACGAAGTTGCATGTTTGTCGCATTTGTCTGCTTTGCATGCTTCATTCATTTGTTTGTCCATTGGTGAACGTGTCATTTTGCATGTGCTCCCTTCGTTCATCTCGTTCTTTGTCTTGCCATGTTTGTTGGTGTACATGTATCTACAGTCACTCAAGACGAGACGACATCAAATCCAAAAACCTCCTAGTCTACCATGACACATGATCGTTTCGGATGCAGGTGACCAAGAGAGGCAGCAAGGTTGCGAAGCGGGATGATGGCTCTGAGCACTTCTAATGAAAACTATGCAAGAGTCACTGAGTGATGGAGATGGAAATCTGAGTCGACAATGACTATCTACGAGGTCTGGCTTGGCTGGGAAGCAAAATTGCGAAAATTTTCGAGCTACAAGAAAGCAAGGCAGGCATGCTCTACGCATTTTCGGAATGAACAATCCACGGGGTCTGGACAGTCAGATTTGCACAATTTTCCAGAGGAGCAGGTCGTGATGCATGATGGGTCACTTGGCAGGGATTGTACAGTTTTCTTGGGGAACTACCCCAGAGACTAGCAACCAGAACTGCGCAATTCCTAGAGGGAACTGCCAGTCTGCTGTTGGGGTCACTGGAAAACAGAACTGCTCAATTCCTAGAGGGAACTGCTAGTTGGTTGTTGGGGTAACTAGCAACCAAAGCTGTGCAATTCCCAGAGGGAACTGCCAATTGGCTACTGGGGTCACTGGCAGCTAGAACTGCGCAATTTTCAGAGGGAAATTCCAATTGGCTGCTCAGTCACTGGCAGCAGAAACTTCACAATTCCCAAAGGGAACTAGAAATCTATTGCTATGAGCTGCTACAAGCGAAATGCATCGAGGCCAGGAGGCTGGCCTCCTAATCATATATGCACAATTTCTGAGCTAAGCTGAATGATGGGCAGTGGAACGCCTGCTCATGAATACTGCGAAATTTCTGAGATGAACAGTCGATCAACTCTCCAAATGACTGATTGGGAAAATTGCATAATTTTCTGAAGGAGACAGGGACGGGCATTTGGGCTTTATCTGACCTGTCTGTGCAATTTCCTCAGTCAATTGAGTGAGTGAGGTGAGTGGCCTCTGCACAAATTTTGAATGGAGTCAGTCCGAGGTGACTGTCGGGTCTGACTGTCTAGGTGGCCAGCATGAGAGTTGATTACATTTCTTGCAGGCATTGCAGCTTGAATAGGCTAGCTTGGTGATTCTGCATTGTTTTGGTTGACCACTAATCAAGTCAACGACAGGCTGATGGTCTGAGTGTCAGAGTGGATGTTGGTCATCAGAATTTCAACAAAATGACTAAGTGTGTGAACAATCAAAACATGCATAGGTGATCATACGAACACACACTCACATGACTTGATGATGAAACGAACCAAACCATATAGACAAACATGTTCAACATGGCTGACCGATAGTGTAAGTGACAAGCACGACACTCTTGATTGATCGTTCATGATCGAGACGACACTTGCACAATAGTGAATGTGACTCTGTGTGTGAGTGCGACAGATGCTTTCATAGCGAACACAACAAACACATACGAAGCGAAGGCTTTGAGCATAACCAGAACATGGTCACAAGCATGACTTAAACATCAACATGCAGAGACTTGAATGCAATGAACAAGCAAAGTAGATGTAAATACTCACACGAGCTCACGGAGTGAAGCCGAGTGTGTGCAGTCATCAAGTGAAACTCTTCAAGAGAGGCTCTGAAAATGGTGTAGGCCGAAATTTTGGAGGGTGGTTGTAGCCGCTACAACACTTGGCAACACATTGGTAGAACTCCAGCTTCTTTGTTTTAGTCCACTGCTAGCACATGGCCTTGTTCTTTCAGGGAGTATTGAATCTTTGTGTGGGTTACTTCAGTTTCCCCATTTACCCCATGGACATACATGGTTCACCCTTTTCCAACTCAGTCAAACACAATCAAAAGTTCAACTTAGATCTCAGTGTTTCGAATCCGAGAAGGGTAATTTAGCTCGCGAGTTGAAGATTTTGAGAGTATAAGTTTTCATCTCTAGTGTTGCTCTGCTGCCAACAGGCCTAGACAGTAACCCGGTGGAGTCACGCAGGAACACACACATTGCTTCACTGCCAGCGAGCCTCATCAGTACCCCTGTGGAGTTGCATGCTTCACCTCTCTGTGCAGGAAGCCTTTCTCTTCTTTCGCCTTTGTATTTTTCAAGGGAACTGTGCATAGGAACTTATTTATTTTTGCAGCGGAAGAGGGATCCTGAATTATTGGGAGCAGAAGAGGTTGTTCCTTCAAAGAAGCATATAAGACCTCTGACATAGGTTTGCTCATTTAGATTTTCCCCTTCTCTGTTTCTGCTAGTTGGATGAGTTTAAACACACAGAGGAGAAGGTTGAGTACAGGCATGGGGTTTCCCAGTGTGGACACAAGTCCATGGTTGGACCAAAACTTCCCTTGCAGATGGTTTGTATTTTCTGTTAGGACTTCATTCACCAAAGGTTACAACCAAGCGCAGAGAAGGTGGACACAAAACTGGCCAAGTACTGCAGCGTCACAAGTCTCTTCAAATTTCAGCCACATACTCTATTCAAAACCCAGAACGTAATAGTTGGCAGCACTTATTTCTGGAAACAAAAATAGTAATATACCAAACAACAAAACAAATGTAAACAAAAATAGTAAGCAAAGCAAAGCAGACGCGGAAGTAAAAGCGAAATCAATGTGAGTAAGCAAACGCACAAGCAAACAAACAAACAAACATGCAAAGCAAGAAAGCAAACAAGAATACAAGCAAGCAAACCGAAAGCAAACACTACTCCTACTACTAAGCTAATGGTGCATGGGCTTGATCATGTAAAGTTATATTCCCAATGTAGCCATGAGCGCATTGGTTGACCCATGTTGGTTGACCCAAACTGGTTGACCCAGGTTGACCCAACTAGGTTGCTCACATTGGTGTACCCATGCCAACAACCCAGTTGTGCGAACCAGCAAATGTGAAAGATACAACAATGAAAATAGATAGACTCCAAACTTACAAGTGTCCATGGACAAAAATGAGTGCAAGTGGATGGCATGCACTCTGTGGACTTGCCATGGTGTTGCGTTGCACTGCGTGCAGATGTTGAGTGTATGCATTCTCTTGACCATGATATGCAAGCAAACATAAGAAAGGTAGACCACTTGTGTTGCACAAGTGTGCTTGTTGTGTAAGATTCCTCCAATGCATGAGCGATGGGATCGTGTAGTTCGCGTGGAGGCCGAAGTAAAATCTGAGTGTTAGATTGATCTTGAGTGCATACATATGAGTGTTGAGAAGCCTTGAGTGTTTGAAAATTTTCCTGATTAGAAGTGAAACAACCCTCAGGAAAGCGAGGGCCTGACATAACCATTAGCTCGAGCTGAAGTGCCTCGACAATCTGTGGGGTTTTGACTTTGTTGACAAATGGATCTTCGTAGACCAGTGGCTTAGATAGATTAACAATGATTGGATCAACATCGTGATCGGATGATGAGGTGAAGAGATTATGACAATGAAGATCAGAGAATTCAGGATGTTGGTTGGCATCCTCATGGCTTGATGAGCCACACAGAGGAGTAGATGAGAAGGAAGGATGTTCACCCTCTGCATTTCTGGAAAAAGCAAATGAAAGATCAAGTGGATTTTCAATGAATAGTTGGTCCTCTACGTTGTTGTATGATGGGCCAACATCCGGCGAGTCCTACGAGTGATCAACAGTGGGTGCATCCGTGGATGAAGACACACATGTGAAATCATGGATGGTAGGTTCACCAAAGATGTTAGGAAAGAACGGAGGGGGCTCGGACGGAAGGGAGTCATCCTTCGCCGAGTGTTGATGCTCAAGCTCCCACTCATACTCTTCATGAAGGACAGTGCATGTTTGTTTTTCAATAGAAACTCCGTCAATGAATTGTTCCTCGTTCACCACAAGGAAGAGTTCGGAATGGACGAACACAAGACAACATCATCTAGAGGAACACCCGGGTGCGAAGACAGAGGTCGTAGAACATAATGCATATGAGAACTCGAAGGACTCACAACCAAATCTACGCGAAAATTAAGTGAAGTGGTGTTAGGAGGATGTGAAAGATGAACAAGTGAGTGAGCATGATCCTCAACATCACTCGGCAGTGATGGAGTTGTTGGACGAAGGGATGGCGTACAGTCAGTCAAGATAGTGACCGCATCAACATGAGACTGTGCAGCTCCATCAGTGAAGAATGTTGAGCGAGGCCTGATCTCAAGCTTCTTCTTGGGATGGACAGATTTCTTAAGGAAATACTTGAACTGGTCCCAAAGATAGGTAAATTTCATCTGGCTCCTTGGAGCTTGAAATTGCAAGTCACGAAAGCGCTGCCAAAAATCAATAACTGATTCATGAGGAGCCTTCCGTTGCTGTAACAATTTCCGGTCAAGATAGTCTGGATCAAAATCATAGAAAGTGTCTTCAACAAGATCACATAAGTGTTCAAATGAGTGCACATTGTTAGCCGGTAGGCTGAGCAGCCAATGAAATGGGGATTTGAGAAGTGTGTATGCAAGCAGCAAACTGGCATGTTCGTCAGAAAACTCATCTTCCTCATGAAGCATGGAAATAAAGTCATGTAAGTACTCATGCCAGGCCACTTCGGCTTCACCATCATATGTGTAAGTGGACAAGAGATCAAACAACTCCCCCGTGATGGAGACATCTTCACGATTCGAAAAACATCGCGGAGGGAGAAGAGTGAAAGATTCCATGAATGATATGTAAAGGTTCAAAACTGGATGAGAGGACACAACTTGTTATCTGGCCCTATTTCTAGTGCCATAAATGTTGACGATGCTGGACCCGCTAACATTCAGGGGATCACCCCATATGAAGTCCCAACTAGACCTCACACCGTTTGGTGTGGTAGTTCCATTCGGTATGATGGCCCAGTTTTCATTGTCTTAAGGATTTGCCTCAACTCTTGCTTGTCAGCACAAGAGAGTGGTATGCTTTGTCTTCGCATGCCTGGTGAGTGTAAGTGTACTTATGTCAATGGTTCTTTCACTATGAGGGGAAGAGGGTGAAGGTGAGTTCCAGGTTGAAAGGGATCAGTCTCAACTCGACTAGGAACACACAACACAAAAGGACATACACAGCTTCCAGTGGAGTTGTCCACTAGGATGCGGCAGTCACAATATACAATGTAAGATAACACATACAACACTCACAGATCAGTCTGAACAAGTGTAATGGTTGTTATAGAAAGGTTCATGTGAAAGGTTTGTCTAATGTCCGGCAAAGAAGTCAACACAGACGGGATAGCATTAACAACATATACAACACATTTCTATTAATAGATTATGCATTACAACAAATGAAACAGTTTAGATGTAGAACACATGTTAAAGCAACATGCATTGCAAGTGTTAAATATCAGTCTTACAACATATACAATACATGTGTGAAAACGTGTTGGCATGTTGACAGGATTATGAATTAAGCGAAAGTTCCAAGACACATCGTTACACCATACATCACTAACCCCATCAGCAGGGCATTGGAGCCACTACTTACTCCTCAAAGAAAAGATTACAAACTCTCTTGGCTATGTGGGAGGAGATGAGGTGAAAAGTCCTTTCTTTGTACAAATGAGGGGGTATTTATAGCCAAGGGTGAAACTGACCTTTGTGGTTGTTCAACTACCCTCATTACTATTTAACTTCCATGACTTTTCGACTTACATTACTCTTTGTTCACAAGTGGATCTCTTGGACTTCCACGTTACATCACATTGATTGAAAACATAGCCCGTAGTGGAGATGTGGGCGACATGACTTGACATGACAATGTTGGTACATTGCTGCTGCTCGGGTGCATGTCGAGCTACAGTGCTTGTGGGTGATGGATGTCTTCATGATGTATCATAGTTTCACCTCTACATGGAAAAGTGATCGTCCTTGATGGTCCTTAGTTCGCTTGATGAAGCTCTAGCATGTTGTTTCTTGCTTGCATGATGGAAGGTTTGACAGGCTCATGTGTGCGTGAAGGTGTGTGTTCATCGCGTTCGTTTGCTTCGCATGCTTCGTTCATTCGTCCGTTGGTGAACCTGTCCTTCTGCATGTGCTCCCTTAATTCATCATGTTCGTCATCTTGCCATGTTTGTTGGTGTACCTATACCTGCAGTCACTCATGACGAGACGGCATCAAATCCAGAAACCTCCTATTCTAACATGACACATGATCATTTTGGATGCAGGTAATCAGGAGAGGAAGCAAGGTTGCGAAATGGGATGATGGCTTTAGGCACTTCTGATGAAAACTGCGCAAGAGTCACTGAGCGATGGAGATAGGAAATCTGAGTCAAGAGTGACTGTCTGTGAGGTCTGGCTCGACTGGGAGGAAAAATTGCGCAAATTTTCGGGCTGCAAAAAGGCAAGGGAGGCATGCTCTGTGCATTTTTCGGAACGAATAGTTAGCGAGGTCTGGATATCCAAATTTGCGCAATTTCCATAGGAGCGGGTTGGACTGCATGATGGGTCACTTAGCAGGGATTGCACAGTTTTCTTGGGGAACTGCCTAAGAGACTGACAGCCAAAATTGCGCAATTCCCAGAGGGAACTGCCAGTCTACTGTTGGGGTCACTAGCAACCAGAACTGTACAATTCCCAGAGGGAACTGCAAGTTGGTTGTTGGGGTCACTCGCAATCAGAAATGCGCAATTCCCACAGGGAACTGCCAATTGGCTATTGGGGTCACTGGCAGCTAGAACTGTGCAATTCCCAGAGGGAACTGCCAGTTGGCTGCTCAGTCACTGGCAACAGAAACTATACAATTCCCAAAGGGAACTGGCAGTCTATTGCTAGGAGCTGTTCGCGGGGAAATGCACCGAGGCTGGGAGGCCAGCCTGCAGATTATCTCTGCGCAATTGTTGAGCTTAGCTGACAAATGGGTAGTGGAATACTGCGTAATTTCTTAGATGAACATCCAGTTGACTCTCCGGATGACTCACTAGGAAAACTGCACAATTTTTTGAAGGAGACAGGAACAGGCACTTGGTCTTTGTCCAACCTGTCTGTGCAATTTCCTCAATCAGTTGAGCGAGTGAGGTCAGTGGCCTCTGCACAAATTTTGAAGGGAGTCAATCTGGGGTGACCGTCGGGTCCGAATGTCCGGGTGGCCAGCATAAGATTCGATTGCATTTCTTGCGGGAAGCGCAGCTTAAACAGGTTAGCTTGGTGCTTTTGTGTTGTTCTGGTTGACATTCGATCGAGTCGACGGCATGGTGATGGTCCGAGTGTCAAAGTGGAGTTTGGTCGTCAAAACTTTAGCAAAATGATTAAGTGTGTTAACAATTGAAACATGCATAAGTGATCATACGAACACACTCACATGACTTGACGACGAAATGACCCAAACCATCCAGACACACATGTTCAACATGACTGACCGACGGTGTAAGTGACAAGCGCGACACTTGTGATTGATCATTCATGATCAAGATGACGCTTGCACGACAATGAATGTGACTCCTTGTGTGAGTGTGACAAATGCTTTCATATGAAACACAACAAGCATATACGAAGCGAAGGCTTTCAGCATAACCAGAACATGGTCGCAAGCATGACTTAGACATTAGCATGCAGAGACTTGAATGCAATGAAAAACAAAGGCACATGTAAAGACTCACACGAGCTCATGAAGTGAACCCAAGTGTGTGCAGTCATCAAGTGAAACTCTTCAAGGGAGGCTCTGAAATTGGTGCAGGCCGAAATTTTGGAGGGTGGTTTTAGCCGCTACAACAATTGGATTGGATATTGATTGGTTGATTTTGTCAATAAAGGCTTTGACCTTTGACTAATTTGTTGATGTAGTTGGGCTATGTATCTCTTTGTTGAACATTTGATGATAATCTAATAGAAGAAGAATTTGGAAAGGATTTCCCCCTTATGGGGTTTTTCCCTGGTCTTGGACCAAATGTTTGTGTCTCTTTTGTTCTTAGTTGCCATCTAAATTGCATATGGTTTTATGTTATATCTACAATAGTTTATTGTTATTAGGTGATTGAAAATATATTGGGTGATTGATTTCTATTGGAAGAATAATTGTTACAAGTCAATGTTACACCATAGAACACTGGAAAACTAAAAGTTTAGGCTTTTGAACCTAAAGGAGTGGGCTTGGAACCCAAGAAAGAAAATTTAGTAATATAATTTAATGTAAAGGTTGAGTTGGAGGTTCCTTGATGAACATAAGGGATTCCTAAGGTGACCTAAGGACAAATATAGATATAGCAAGCTAATGGATAGGCTTATGGACAAGGAGAGTGAAGAGACAATTCTTCTTGTAAGCATGAGAAAAGGCAGCAAAGGAGCCACAATATGGCAACATGGTGTTTGTGGTAGAAAAGTAGGTCGAGAAGGAGATTTATTGTTGGAAAGACAAGTCGTTGATAGCCAAACGAGGTCACGGCTAAGGAAAAAGGAAACAAGCCTTATGGAGATTGTTTTTTAAGGGTTGTAGGAAGGGGCAATAGGCATGGTAAAGTAGCAATTAGCCTCATGAATTAGTCACATACTTGGTTAGCGCTGGAAACAAAACTAAAATAGGCAGTAGGGGTATTTGTGCAGGTTGATTAGAGGTTGGAACAGTGGAAAGCAAGGGTGAAAAGGTCATAAAATGATGGTTTTAGCTAGCTAGTGGTTTGTTGTAGAGGTTGAGGAGATACAACAACAAGGTTTTGAAAATTTCCTAGTATGTAATTTCTTTTTTCTTTTATGGGAAAAGTATTGCCACAATATTTGTTTGGGTAGAGGAGGACAAGAGGGAATTTTCCTCAGCCATAGCTAATTTATTTAAAGGAAAGACATTGTATTTTAGGCATTGTACTAGGATATGAAGGGCCACTATCCCCGATACAGGAACACTAAGGTTTTCTTGTTAAAGGATTGATAAGGAACAAGTTTGGAACATTAATTCGTGTGTACTATTATGATCTAATTTATGGTATATTTTGTTGTGCTAAAAAATTTTAAGTTAGGCATTGCAAGTGTGTTTATGTTTCTAAATAAAACATAGACCAAACCTAGGGTGTGTATATTTCTAACAAAATAATTAGTATAGACAAGAATATTCATTTTCTACTTAGATGTTAGAGCTATTGGTCCTACAAAATCTAGAGCTCATTTTTCAAATGGCTCCATGAGTACTTGAGGTTGTCGAGGCATTTCATTTGATTGATTTAGTTGACCCATTATTTGACAACGTTCACATCTTCCGGCATAATTTTTCCATCCTTAAAAAGAGTAGGCTAATAATATCTAGAAATAATGAATTTGTGTGCAGTTCTTTTATCAACAAAATGCCCTACACATGGCTCATCATGACATGCTATCAATATATCCAATACCTCATCTTCCCTTACACTCTTGATTATAAGATCAAGTTTGCTTTGGAAGAGTTCTCCATCTATCCAAGAGTATGGGGCACTAAGTCTGATAACTCTTTGTTTCACTTTCAGTGACAATTGTTAAGGCAGCTTCCATGTGGCTAGATAGTTAGCAATATCTGTATACCAAGAAGTTTTAATAGCAATTGCAAATAGATATTTGTCAGAAATTTAAAGCTATCAATTACAAGAATTGATTCATTTACATTTTGGTTCTAAGAAAGAAAATCAACAACAGTCTTTTCCTTCCATGGTTTATCCAATGTAGTAATATTTAATTCATGCGACAACAAGATCCATGTAGTAACTCTATCATTAGTTATCAGTTTACTCATTAGGTATCGAATGGAAAAATGAGGAGTATGGAAAAAAATTTCATACCTAGTAATATAATGTCTGAATTTGTTAATGGCATGAATTACGGAAAGAAACTATTTTTCTATTACGGTGTAAAACTTTGAAGGAGTCAAATTTTTAATTACATAGTAAACAACATAAGGAATTTGATGCTCTTTCTACCCTAAGACAACTCCTAAAACAATGTTTGAAACGTCTATAGAAGTACGAAATGGAAGAGACCAATTAAGTCCCCTTAAAATAGGTGCTTCGAAAAGTTGTTCAAGTGTCAAAAGCAAGTTGACATAAAGGATTCCAATAGAATTCACTATCTTTGACAAGTAATTTAAGAGTATGAGGCTAGTTTTGTAAAATTTTCTATAAATATTCTATAATAGCCAACATATCCAAGCAAACCTCTTACATCTTTTTGAGTTTTAGGTACTAAGAATTTAGTAATAGTTTCAACCTTTGTTGAATCAACTTGAATCCCTACACTTGAAATATGATGCCCCAAAACCAGTGTTGCAGGAAATGCCCCCCCCCCCCAATTCTAAACCAGGATCCGCGTCTTGTAAGGATCTATGGGGGATCTGTTGTTGGATCCACGGTTCATAAATCTGGAATTGAGGATCGGGACAGAAAACATGGTTCCTAAAATTTCAAAACCATGTCGGCCCGATCTGCGGTTCCGGATTTCAGAACTACAAATCTGGCGGCAGATCCGCCTCAGATCCGCATGGATCCCGAGCGGATCTAATGCTTGGTGGGCGATTATGCACAATTGACCCAAAACAATCATCGTTTTTTTTTTTTTTTTGTCTAGCTTGAGTTGGGGTGGGTTTAGGTTGAGTTAGGGACATGATAAATGGAGATAAAAGCTCATTTCCTCACTCTTGTATTTTTGGACAGCTTGGAAAAGATAAGAGAAGAGAGGAGAAGAGATCTTGGAGAAGAGAGGCTTGAGGAGAGCATGGAGGAGTGAAGGAGGAGGAGCTAGGGGCAGTGAAGGAGGAGGAGCTTGGAGGAGTAAAGAAGGGATTCCATCTACAAGAGCTAAAGAGGTAAGTGCAAACCCCAAACCCCCTCATTTTTTTGTCATTGTTGTTTGTATTTTTTATCCTCCTTCTCCTACTCTTTCCCATTCTTTCTTCTTTCTCATTTCATTACAGGTTGTCCATCTATATTCATATTCCAAAATGGTGTTCTTTTGGCTTCTATTTATCATTCCACTTTTGGTTTTCATGATGGCAAAGGGGAGAAGGAATAGAAGGGAAGAATAACAAGAGGATAGTGGTCCCCATATGAGTGACCCAATGTATGATGAGGAGGAAGGGTTTGAAGAGGAAGGGGGTGAAGAGAACATTGAACTACTTGAGGGGAAAGTTGCATTGACACCCTTGTGGAATTTTGCGACCAAACTTGAAGGGGAAAAAGGTGGTGGAAGCTACAAGATTTTGTGCCCTCATGGTTGTCATGGAGGAAAACCATATAGTGGTTCATATACCCATGTGAGGAGGCATCTTTGTGGTGTTGGACAGTGATGACAAAAAGGGTGTCGTGAGGATAGAAATTTGCCCACAAGTTCTAGTTGAACAAAGAAGAAAATACATCCAAATAGAGGAGGTTGCACAACAAAAATAAAAGAAACAAAAAACTCATTCTGAATCAAGTGCAACCTCTGAAAGTAGAAGAAAATAAGGGATTTCCTAAATGTTGTTGGGAGGGATGATGTGGATGGAAAGATAGTTTGGTTTCTTTGTGCTTGTGGTGTACCATTCAATGTGCTTCGCTCTCCCTATTGGCATGATATGGTTAAGGCCATCAATGAAGCCCCAAAATGATACAAGAGCCCCAACTATGAAAAATTTAGAACATTGTTCTTAGAAAGAGAAAAAGTAAAGGTTCAAAGAGCTTTGACACATTTTACAAATGAGTGGGTGGATTGTGGGGTATCCATTGTATCATATGTTGAAGAATGTAACTAGTGTCGGTCTTCATAATTGTACTTGAGTCACAATGAAATATATTTACCAAAAGAAAGAAAGAAAAAAATTATTATTAAATAAATTGGTTTTTTAAAGCATGGGTTTCTTGCTTGGGCCAATTGTTTTTAGGTTAAAGTCTCCATTGAAGACTTCTAGGGTTTATTTCAAGTGTCTTTGTCCATGTCATATTGTAAATAACCCTTCTTGGGAATTATTTGACAAAGAAGAAATTTATTTTGTTGTATTTTAGGTCAATTAGGCCTACTCCACCAAGTTGGCCTCAAGGAAGGACAAGTCGACCTCATTAGAAGAATTTGATCACCTAAGATGACTATATATAAGTAGCAACTCGACTCATTTGGAGGATATCGCATACAAGTTTGAATTGCAATAAATGGGAAGCAGAAAAAGTGTGAAGTTCAAGAAGGAAGCTGGAACCAAATTTGTTGGGTCTCTCTCTCTCTCTCTCATGTGCAACTAAATTCTGAAATTGCATCAAGGTTGAAGTTATGAAGCTACTGCATCAAGGTTGAAGTTGTGATGCTACTGCATCAAGGTTGAAGTTGTGATGCTACTGCATCAAGGTCGAAGTTGTGAAGTTGTTGCATCAAGGTCGAAGTTGTGAAGTTGTTGGAGGGGCTGAAATTCCACAGTTGTTGGGGCGGCCAAAATTTCTAGGTTGATGTTGGGTCGACGCTACTACTATTAAAGGTTGTTGTACCACATTGAAAGGTTGACTTGGTGGAGGAGGAAGGTTTATTGGTTAAGGGCTTGGTTGTCTCATCGTCATGTGAATCTACTGAAGGAATATTTCTTGATTGGGTTTTCCCCTATATAGGGGTTTTTCCTTGGTTGTGCGCCTACATCTAGCGTCCTTGATCTTCGCGTTTTGTTTTGGTAATTGCTTGATGAACTAAGATAAAAGAAGAACATAAGAAAGATAATAATAACTCAAAGAAATCACAAATAATTATCAACAAAGAGAAAATCTTTCTTCCTTTCCAATTTTCCAACATCAGATGGGTGGACAAATGTTAGAAACCAACATTTGATAAATGTTCTTGGTGTTTCTGCTAGTGGTGCAGTGTTTATTACATGTCATGGCTCCTCCTCCATCAGTGCAACTTCCCAAAACATTGCAGATCTCTTATTGTAATCCATCAAAGATGTTGGTTCTAATAATGTGGTTCAAGTGATCACTGATAATGCAGCAAATTGTAAGGAAGTAGGAAAAATTATTAAGTGTACTCATCCACACATCTTTTGGTCTAGGTGTTTGGTGCATACATTGAACCTTTTGATGCATTATATTGTGAAGCATAAAGAATGTGCATGGATTAATGATATTTACAAGAGAGGGAAGCAACTCATTAAATTTATCACAGGGCATACAAGGGTAAACTACTTTTATGTCACTTACTCCAAGTTGAAGTTGCTTAAACTTGCAAAAACAAGATTTGCAAGTTATTACCTCACATTTAAGCAGCTAGTGAAGGTGAGACAAGCTTTAACTAATATTGTGACCTCTTAAGATGGTCACAGATTAAATATGTTTTGCAATTCACCAAACCAATTTATTACATGATCAAGTTTGCAAATTCAGATCGACCAATAATTGGGGAGGTGTATGAGAAAATGGATAATATGTTGGGGCAAATTAAAGACATTGTTGAGCCTAGAGATATCACCATATACAGTTATATTCGTGAAGAGGTGGAAAAATGATGGGATATGCTAAAGGTTCCATTACATGTCGTAGCATATGTTCTGACACCTAAATACTATCATTCGTCATGGCTTTCAACACCAACACTTGCGAGGGAGAGGGAAAAAACCACACCTAGATCCAAAGGTTCTAGAAGGTTATATGAAAGTATTGGATAAGTTATTCCCTGATGAGGAGGAGTCTACCATGCTACGAAAACATTTGAGCAACTATACGCTTAGCACTGGTCCATTTGGGAGCATGCATGCAATTAGAGATCGAGAGAATTTTTCTTCTCTTGGTTGGTGGAACATGCATGGAGGTGCTACTCCACTTCTACAATCTTTAGCATTGTGGGTGTTATCACAGGTGGTAAATACTTCTTCTACATAGAGGTGTTGGAGCTCTTATTCTTTCATCCACAGTGTTAAAAGGAACAGGTTGAGTTTAGACCAGGCAGAGAGCTTGGTTTATGTTCACTACAACATGTGATTGTTGTCCTGTTACTGTGATGATGCAAAGACTAATAAAGACCTTAAGGTTTGGGACAGAAATCCAGAGGAGCCAAATTTAGAGGATGGAGTGTTGCGATTAGAGCAATTGGAGAATTCTCTTATCTAAGATGATGATGATCGAGGTGAGATGCCACCCCCATCCAGTCCCTTGGTTCCCAGGTTTCATGCTTCAACACCAACAGCGGGGGCTTCATCTTCATCAATTCCATTGCCAGAACTTCCAGAGCCACCATATTCTTCATTGTCACCATGTGGGGGTTCATGTCCTGTTCATGGTGGAAGGAGGAGAGATTAGTAGATATATTCACAGTTTACTACTTTTGTCATATATTAGACTTGTAGCCTTGTTGTGAATTTGATTTTTTTTGTCTTACTCTTCCTAGTTCAATGTGTACTTGAGCCCTGGTGGTGGCCAAGTGACTTATTTTGTAAACATTATTATTTGAATTTTGGACATGACTCATGTTGACAGTTGCTCACTTGCTAGATAAGTTACTTGGAAGTTTGATGATTTGATATTTTCAATGTTTTATGATATGCTTAAACATTTGAAGTATGTTTGTAATTGCTAGAATCTAGATGGTTGATGCTCGAATAATTAATCATTGACGTACAATAGAATCATGGATGCCATATCTATCTTGATTTATGTAAAAATATGCATGTTTTCATGTCTTCTACAACTAATTTGGTGTTTGGGATGTTTGTTTTGAATATGAATGAAAAATATATATATATAGTAGACACTTCACTATATAGCCCCAAGGGATAGCTCAGTTGGTCAAGTTTTTGTTGTTAAGTACCTCGCCTATCAGGAGGTCATGAGGTCAAATATCCTCAACACCCTTAGGGTTAGGCCTTGCTAGTTTGGCCAGCAGGTGGATCCCTTTGGGTTGATCTACCTGGATTTTCCCATGGATGTAGTAGCCACTCAATGTTTGTGAACCACCCTTAAAAAAAAGTAGATGCTTCGCTTCCTAGATTTTTGGGAAATGACGCTTTCGCATCCTCGCTTCCAAAAAACGTCCCTGCTTTGTCCTTGCTTCATGCAACGTTGCCCAAAACAATACCTTTGTTAAATAACATACGGTATTTTTCATGACTCAGATAAATTAGTTTCTTCACATCTGCAAAAAACATTTCCCAAATTTTCCAAAGCTTCTTCAAAAGTATTACCATGGACTATAAAATCATCCATGTATATTTCTACACAATCATGAATCATGTCAAAGAAGATACTTAACACTGCCCTTTGAAAAGTGGAAGGACCATTACATGGTCGAAAGGGAAATACTTTGTAAGCATATGTTCCCCATGGACAAGTGAATGTTTTCTTACCTTGATCTTCTAATGCAATTTGTATTCGATTGAATCTACTAAAATCATCAACAAAAGAGAAATATTTATTTCATGCTAAGGTATCTAACACTTGACCTATGAAGGGTAGAGGGAAATGATATTTCAAAGTATATTTTTTCAATTCTCGATAATCTATGTAGACTCGTTACTATTCTTTTTAGGCACAATTACCCATGGAGATACCCAATAGCTATCTGAAATTGGATAAATGAAATTTACATTTATTGACTTTTATGATTCTCTTAACATAAGATCCATTCGCCTTTCAAGGTACCTGATAAACCTAGCATTGTCCTATATATAAATGTGATTCATACATGTATTAGGATGTATGCCTCGCATATTAGTGTATTATGATGCAAATGCAGTGTATGTTTTTGGGACATTTGTATTAGCTGTGATTGTTGAAATTTTTCCGGATTTGAATTGATCTTTAAAGATTTTCCTAGAGAAACCTTTACAAAAATACAATCAAATTCAATAATGGAATTAAGTGATGGCATGGAACCCCAGGATAAAAGATTCTTTATAGTTTAATTTTCCTGAAAAAGAAATTGTCAAAAATATGAGAATAACAAACCTGCCACCTAAGATGATGAGGAAAGTCGTAATTATTAATAAAATTTGTAATTTGACTTCCGTTAATATCTTGTTTGAAGATCATAGCTTGTGAAATTGTTGGTACTAGTTGCACTCTCTCATCATCATTTGTATCATCAATCTATTCAATATCTTCTAATTCAGTAATTATTCATGCAGGAGGATATAATGTAAATTTATTTGTTGTACCTCCTTTAGAAATAGTCATATCTCCATCTACAACTAATAAATGTATCCACTATAGCTAACCATGGCCTTCTTAGAATTAATGGATGGCTTCCCAAGTTGGTTTTAGGAATTAAAATCATGAAATCAACAGAGTGTTCCCATGAATCTAACGAAACAATAATATCGTCTAATACACCGTCTAATTTGATAGTAGATCTATTTTTCAATTGTAATACAATTGGTATATAACGAAGATTTTTTAATTGTAGTTCATCCATTATTCTTTTTGTCATTACATTTATTCTTGCACATAGATTTATGAGTTTGTTAGGAATTGCAATATTATTTAGATGAGTTTTTACAATGGGGCTTCTTGGATCAAGATAATTTTATATATAAGACTTTCCCATCATTATATCTACTAATCCACCAATGTGAAGTACTTTGTGTGGTTTTTTCCTTTTTGTTCTAGGTTTCTTTATACACAATCCCTTTATAGTTTTAGCGTAAATAGGAATATATTTTATTGCTTGAAGTAAAGGTCTAGCAGGAGCTTTAACCTCCTCATTAGCCATCACCCAGTTCCTCAAGAATTCAATGCTTCAACTCAAATAAAGGAACTTCTTAATGTCCCAACCCCAACGAGCGAGAAAGCGCTGCATCTTAAAGGTGTATTGGAAAAACAAATCTATGCACCAAATAAAGGAAAATAATTAAAGTAAAAAGCACACCAAATGAGTGGAAAATGTAGGCCGAGGAAAGGGGTAACTCATGCCACCATGATTGCTCCCTCCTTATATCATTACACTCAATATGATGGACCCCCATTAGTTGGTCTCATCATTGTGGCACCTTCCTTGAAGTCTCTCCCACTCTACTATTACCATTATCACACACACCTATCGATTGACAGGCTAACCTGGGACATATCACTCCCCTTGGGGACTGGAAACACCTAATAGGGTAGTTGACCTACTCATCCCTAACATAAGTGAGGTATCTTGTTTACAAATCCTAATCTAGTTAGACATTTGAAAGTAACTTTTATCTGAAGTATTCATGTGCCCCTAACATTAGATGTGGTTTTCTATGATGCTTTAATGGTTTTATGTCCCTAATGAAGTTGATCTCACTTGATCTTGAGAGGTTTTGTTCAAGTGGTATCACATATGCAATAGAGATACATTGAGAGATGGTCTAATTCTTCTTCAATGCCTTCTAGTAAGTTCTTTTCCCTTTTTTTAAAAGCAAATTTAACTTTGTGGCCCCAACATTGGCCCTCCATAAATGAGTGTTGGACCTTAAGCAGCTTCCACATGATGCTACACCCCTTGATGAGCCTCTAGAGGTTGAAATGCTAAGCCTAAAATTTTGTGTCATACTTTAATGATGTGCCCAAGTTGACCTAGGATGCCCCCAGACTAGCCTTGACCATGATTGATGAACAGTGCCTTGTTCTAGAGCCCATTTGAGGATGGTTATCACCGAGATGACTTGGAGGGGTAACACATCTCTTTTTTATTGCATTGCTTTCCTTTATAGGTGCCATGTCACTCCCACATGCATGAAAGGGATGACATACGTGGATTAGGCCATAGTGGAGGAGGCAACGTTTGGAGATGTGCACATGCAAATAAGAGAAAAATGACGAACATAAATTGTATTTTAAGTCAAATTCAAAAGACGAAAGATTAAATTTTTTAATTCAAATAAATTTAAATTTTGCCTCCAAAATTTGTTAAGTGGGCCCGACATAAAGTCAAGTCAACTCCAACCAAGGGTCACACCCATTCGGATCATTTAACCTTTATATATTTCCAATTTTTCCTTCACTTTTGGGCATCCATTTTCAGATTATCTAAGGAAGAATCCAGGTCTTCTGAGGCACTATTCTAAGGCAGATAAGGACGAGTTTTGAGGTTTATTTCATACCACAAGAAGGACAAATGAAGGACGAATTTCTGGGCATATTCGAGCAGCAAGACCGAGAATTTATGAGGTAGAGATGGTCGAATTTCTGAGGTAGAGAGGGATGAACTTCTGAAGCTTGTTGAGGGTTATTTGACCAGGGTTGTCCTGGGGTTGGTTATTGGTCAGTTTGACTTTGATTTGACTAGTATTTCAAATTGTATCTCTTGTTGAAATGTTATATTCTCTTAGAAAAGATTGTTGGGTTTTCCCCAGGTCTCTTGTTGTTAATTTGGTAGTTCAGGAATAACTTCCCTTCATTGCACCATATTCCTCATTCAGATAGACCTAAAATTTCACATGGAAGCACTCAATTTCATCAAGGAAAAATGTAATTTTGATGTAAAAACCCATAATGGCAAAATTGTCTGGGTCGGTCTAGAAACAAAATTGGCACCCCTTTAATGCATATAAATACAAGTCAAGTCTCACCTCATTTGGCATCACATCAACTCAACCAATTTTCTCTCTCCACATTTGATTGGTTCGTACAAGTTTGAGGCATCATCTTCTCTTCGCACGAGTGAGGGTCTTTGGGCAGCGCTAAAAATTGTGTTGACTTTTTGTCCATGAGACTTTGACCAACGTTGACCCTGGCATTTTTGGCATGGTTTGACTTCGTTTTTGCTTCAGAAAACTTTGTTCTACTAGGTCGCACTAATTGGCACAAAAAACGAGGAGATCTAGTCACTTTGACCTGCATTGACTGCAGACTTTCACCGTAGGGACTCTCTCTTTGTTGACTAGGTTTGACTAACCAGTAAAAGAGGCAAAATTTGTTTCCCTTTGACCGAGCTTCATTGGAAGTGATCATTGACTTTGTGGATTGGTTAGGGCTCATTTGACTATTGTTGACTTAGACAAAATTGCAAACTTTGAAGTTGACCATAATTGAAGTTTTTAGGCTCGTCATTAGTTGGATATTGGTTTGCCTATTTGGATATTCAAAGGTCAACTTTGACTCATTGTTGGATTGGATCTTTGTACTCTCTACTAAACATTTTATGACAATCTAATAAGAAGAAGAATTTGGAAAGGGTTTCCCCCCTTGTGGGGTTTTTCAGTGGTCTTTGACCAAAAATCGTGTCTCCTATTGCTCTTGATTGTCCGTTATTGTCTATTGCATTTACTGTTCTATCTACAATTATTGGATATTGAATTGGAAGATTGAAATTGCTTTGAAAGATTGCAAATTGAAGAAGATAATTGGGCTAAAAATGATTGTTATAGCATAGAATAGTGTAAATTTAAAATGGTATCAAAGCTAAGGTCAAGACAAGTGCAAGGAGACAAGAAACAAGAGCAATCATCTTTGGAAGAAGTTGAAGGAGCCTATTTGACTTGGTCAAGATGTATACCTCTTATTTCAAGGATTCTGGGAAGTTGGGAGACTCATTAAATTTTGTTGCTTGGAACATCGGGTCACAAGACTTAATATTGGATTAAAATGATGTCTTGGAATATGTGGAAGGGAAAATTCCTAAGCCTTCAGAAAACACTCCCATTGCTGCCAAATCCAAGTACAGGAAAGGTGAGCTCAAAGCAAAGAAAATTCTTACCGATGGCTTGCAAGATAATTTACTTGTTTATGTTGGAAGATTGAAAAAGTCTAAGGAAAACTACGATAAGTTAGTTGGGATGTATGAACACAACAATTTGAATCATATCCTCTCCTTGAAGAACCAACTCAAGGACATGAAGATGAGCATGGGGAAATCAGTGCAACCTTATGTTATGACGATATGCCACTTAAGGGATCAATTGCAAACTGCAGGAGAGGCAATATCTGACAGAGAATTGGTGATGGCAACTCTTCAAGGTATTCCTCCTATTTTGGAAACCTTCATTACCACTATAAGCAACAATAATGTTCTCATGTCTTTTAATGAGCTCGTTGGTAAATGCACTCAAGAGGAGACTGGGATGATTGCGAGAGAGAGGATTCAAAAACATGAAGAAGGTGAGCCCTTGGCATTTATAGCTCAAGATAAGATGAGAAAAGGAAAGGGGAGACCATCTGGTTCAAGAAACTCTGCCCCTGAATCAAAGAATTCTAATAGAATATTAAGGGATATTGAATGCTTCAATTGTCATAAGAAAGGTCATTATGCCTAACACTATTCTAAGAAGAAGAATGCTCCAAGGTCCAACAATGATCGAGATTTCAACGGTTCAATAATAGAAGAAGAGATGATCATAAAGGAAGAGATGATAGAAGAAGAAGAGATGCTTCAAATGATCATGAATAAGACCATCATCTTCAAAAGAAGTCAAGGAACTCCAGGTATGAAAGTAATGCAACTGCCAGTCAATCTAAATATATATGTATTTCAGCCCTTTCTAGTTCTTCCCCTTCGGATTCGTATGATAGTTGGATGGTAGATAGAGGGGGTTCTTCTTTGGATAAAGGAAGTCCTCTCAAATCTAGTTGAGGGGGAGACAAGTTTGAAGATCATCCTTGGGGACAACTCTACATATCCAGTGAAGGGTTGTTGTTTTGTCAAATTTAATTTGGACTCTGGGGAATCCGTTCTTCATGAAGTAACATATGTTCCGGAACTAAAGAAGAATTTGGTATTAATTTCTACCTTATGAGACAAAAGGATGAGAGTATCCTTCATAAGAGGAAAATACCTCACCTGACCTTCGAATTCCCGAATGAGGGATGCTTTTACTTTGGGATCTAAAGTTGAAGGACTCTATAGAACCATTGGAAGACCTCTGCCAGCAACAGTCCATGACTCTAATCACTAAAGTGAATTGTGGCACTGAAGATCGGCACATTATGAAGCTCTACTAAAATTGAAGAAGTTAGTCTTTGGGATTCCTAATGTTCAAGCTAGACAATATAGCATATGTTCAGGATGTGTAAGTGGAAAGAAGACAAGGGGGCCATTACCCTCTAGCAAGAACAAGACTAATGATATTCTCCAACTCATCCATTATGACCTATGTGGACCTATGCTTGTGCATTCTCTTGGCGGTCATCTCTACTACATAACGTTTATTGATGATTACTCCAAGATGACATGGATATACTACTTAAAGCATAAGGATGAGGCCTTTGATATGTTCAAAGACTCCAAGGCATTGATCGAAAATCAAACACGGAAGAAAATCAAGGTCTTTGGGTCTAACAAGGGTGGAGAATATACATCAAATGAGTTCGTTGACTTTTGCAAGCAAGCTAGGATTAAGAAGGAAACTATCGTGCCCTATAATCTTGAACAAAATGAAGTGGTTGAAAGAAAGAATAGGTCCATTGTGAAAGTTTCCTGAGCTATGCTCCATGATCAAAAGTTGTCAAAGTTCTTTTGGGGAGAAGCAACAAATACAACAGTATATGTTCAAAATTGGGTTCCTCATCAAGCTTTGGACAACAAGACTCCCGAAGAAGTATTCGCACGCATGAAGCCCAACATTGGACATCCAGGTGCCGAAGGATAAGAGGAGAAAACTAGAAGCCACTAGAAAGAAAGCTACATTTGTTGGATACTGTGAAAATTCTAAAACTTTTAGAATATATATATTTGGTTAAAGGAAGATTGAGCTTAGAAGGGATGCAACTTTTGATAAAGATGTTGCCCTTGGAAAAGAAAGGGACCTTCCTATGCCTCCTCTTCCCGAGAAGAAGGATGATGATTTGGATCTACCAGAAGGACCTTCTGTTTTGGAATCTAAGAAGGGAATTGTTGATGATCCCATGGAACCTATGGACCCTTTGGATCCTCCTCCAAGTGATCTTGCTACTAGGAAGAGACAATTATGGCTTCGAGATACATTATAGGATGCTAAGAGACATATCCCCTACAAAGGAAACTTTAGAGAAAGCAAGAAGCCATGTCAGTACCAGGCATACGTTGTAGCCATGAGTATGACCTTTCAAGTTGAGCCCTCCACCTTTGAAGATGTGAGAGAACAAGTTTAGAAGGATGTCATGGTCGAAGATTATGAATCAATTATGAAAAATGATGTATGGGATGTTGTTCCAAGACCAAAAGGAAAATCTGAGGTGACTTCAAAATGACTATATAAAATCAAGCATAGGGTTGATGGAAGCATTGAGAAGTATAAAGCAAATTTTGGCTTGAGGTTTCTCCCAGAAAGAGGGAGAAGACTATGATGACATATTTTCTCTCATTTCTTGCTACACTATTATTTGTTCTATTGTCGCCCTTGTTGCTAATCAAGGATGGACTCTTCACCAGATGGATGTGAAGACAACATTTCTTCATGGCATACTACATGAAGAAGTATATGTTGAGCAACCTCAAGGGTTTGAAGTGAAAGATAGGAAGACTCACGTCTATAGGTTGAAGAAAGCTTTATATGGCTTGAAGCAAGGCCCGAGCACTCGATATGCCCACATTGACAGTTACCTGGTGAAGATTGGATTCACAAGAAACAGGGTTGACCCAAACCTCTATTTCAAAGTGGTCCAAGGTATGCCTTTGATTTTAATTTTATATGTTGACGATCTATTCTTGACAGGTAGTGAGCCTCTCATGTTCAAGTGTAAGAGGGAGTTGACCTTTGAATTCGAGATGAAGGATCTTGGACTCATGCACTGCTTCCTAGGCCTTGAGGTGTGGCAAAGGCCTAGTGAAATTTTCCTCTCACAAGGAAAATATGTTGTGAAGTTGTTGGAAAGATTCAAGATGGTAGAATGCAAGTCCCTAGCCACACCCATGGAGATGAATTTCAAGAAGTTATGCAGAGAAGTTGTTGTACCCGATCTAGTGAATCCTTCCGAGTATAGATAGTTTATTGGGGCTCTGATGTTCCTCGTGAACACCCGTTTGGACATATGCTTTGCAGTGAACACTTGAGTTAATTCATGACCGAGCTTCTACATGCACACCAGGGCATTGTCAAACATGTGTTGAGGTATCTTCATGGGACGATCAATCTTGGTTTGAGGTAATCTATTGGAGATGTAAGACTTCATGGATATATTGATGTTGACTGGGGCGGAAATGTTATTGATAGAAAGAGCACTTCTAGATGCTACTTTAGTTTTGGGTCTACCATGATATCTTGGATGAGCAACAAGCAGAAGTCTGTAGCTTTGATGAGTACGACTGAGGCAGAATACATTGTTGCCAGTATGGCTAGCTGTGAGGTAGTTTGGTTGAGGAAGCTCTTTAGAGAGTTGTTTGAGCAAGTCTTGGATACAACCACGGTTTATTGCGACAACAAGAGTGGGATCCGATTGGTAGAGAATTTTGTACTTCCTGACAAGTCCAACCACATTGAAATCAAATATCATTACATTCGAGACATGGTGCAGAGAGGAGACTCCATCATATATCGACTTACGAGTAGATAACATACATACTCACCAAGGCTTTGCCGAAAGGAAAGGTCGTGGTCTTCAGAGCGCAGCGTGGACTGATGGATGTGACCCTCCCAGGTAGGGGTCCAGGTTAATCAAGGACATTGAGTTATGCTCTTCCCCCTTGTCTAAGCCCCCATGGTGAGGAATTGAGTCAGAGAGCTCTTGGGGTTGAGGGATCTCTAGAAAATAGGATAGATTGTGATCCTTACCTTTCTGTAAGTTGTATCCCACATAATATTGAACAATAAGAGGAAGTGTGATCCTTACCACTCAGTAAGTTGTATCCTTCCTATTGTCTCTCTTTGGTTGTGACAGAGTATAATCTAGTTAGCATCTAGTTCTCACCCATCTAGCCAATGGGTGTTGGAAACTTGAGTTAGATGTGATCCTTACCATTTATGGTAAGTGGCATCCCACTCAAGCTAAAGATGCAGGTGTTCTACCACCGACCCTTGAGGGTCAAGTTTGGAAGATCCACAGACAATAAGATAGAGTTTGATCCTTACCTCATAGTAAGTAGTATCCTACGTATTGTCACAAGTCAACGGGATAGAGTGTGATCCTTGCCTCACACTAAGTGGTATCCTACCCTTTGTCCTTGGATGGTGGATGTTAGCCTCAACTCCCCCTGATGTCAAATTATTCTTCTTTTAGATTCGAGAGTGTTTAGCAAATGAGCAGTGACAAGCAAAGATGAGTAGAGATGATATTTTGGACGACGGGACATTCGAGATGAGATACATGATGCAGTCAGAAATTTCTCCCTCGCTACGAGGGAGTATTAATTTGGCAGCACATGGATAAATTCCCTTCATTGGACTATATTACTCATTCAGAGAGACCTAAAATTTCCCCTAGAAACACTCAATTTGGTTAAGGAAAAATGTATTTTTAATGTAAAAACCCTGTTAAAATTGGCAACTAGGGCCAAACTCCATGTGAGTCTTCTTATTTATGGTAGCTAATATTTTTCTTGGATTCCTCTCGCCAAGAGGTGTAGGATTTATCTAAAGATCATTCAATTCTGACATGTATTCATGGAGATATTAATTTATTTGTGTTATGTGACAAATCGTCAAGGTCGGCTAACAACCAAATTACCCCAACCTATCCTCTACATTTTATTATAAATAAAAGAGGACTTCAAGTCATTTTGTACACACTCATCTCTTGTGATCTCTATTTCATTTGTTTGGGTTTTGGTGAAAGAAAGATCTAGAGGGAGTGCCCTATCCAAAGTCATGGAGGAATCTTAGACGTTGCCATGAAAGAGTCTTATACGCTGCCTTAAAGATCCCTAATCACAGTCATGAAGGAGACTTATACGCTATCCAAGTAATATTTCCCTAGCCACAGTCAAATGAAGGAATTCTAGGCGCAAAGATCATGCCCTAGCCACAATCCTAAAGTGCCCTAGCCATAGGTCTACAAGAGACCTTAATTCGTTGTAAGAAGAAGCCCTAAACACAGCTAAAGAATAGACTTCTATCCGATGTTCTAAGAGGACTAAATCCGCAGTCTATTAGACCCTAAAATGCAGCTTCAGGAGGAGACATAATTTGTTGTCAAGAGAATCACATACGCAGTTCAAAAAGGCTTCTATTTTTTGTCATAAAAAGGCCTTACACAACGCACCTAGCCACAATATCGGAGGCCCTAAAAGGAGGCCTAAAACTGCAATTAGAAGAGCCCTAACCTCAGCTTGAAAGGGGCCCTAAGTAATAGCGAAAAGGTTGGACCTAGCTACAACAAAGTAGTTATACTACAATGTGAAGGATCTATGTTAATGCCACATAGTTGTAGGTGACAGTGTAGTTGTTTGGGCATGTAAACGTTGTTCTTGAGCATGATTTGAAGAGCAAAAGAAGTTGAAAGGAGGACCAATGGACTGTAGTTTAAGAGCTGATTGGGTCACTGTTTGAAGGGATTGAAGTTACAGTCAACTGTTGGGCTAGGCCGCAGTTCATAGCCAGTAGTTGGAGACCTTTTTAGGAGTTGCGTTCATAAGGTAAGCAATCCTATAATGCAACGTTTCATTGGAGGACTGTATGAAGGCTAGTTATCGTCTCTAGGTGGATTGTGGGGTGTATTGTAGGTGTTGTAGCACATTGAGTTTGTGCCCTAACTTGTAATCAGGTTTTCCAAGATATGCTTCAGTCCTTACAGCGTATACAAGTTGTCAAATGGGCAGCCTTGTCATGATCAATGAAGCAGCAAAGGAAGGAGAGTCTCATGGAAGGGAAGCTTCAGCGTTTTAGGGTAATTGGTGGTGTTGTTCTAGGCCTTACACAGCGCACCTAGCCACAATATAGGAGGCCCTAAAAGGAGGCCTAAAACTGCAATTAGAAGAGCCCTAATCTCAGCTTGAAAGGGACCCTAAGTAACAGCTAGAAGGTTGGACCTAGCTGCAGCAAAGTATTTATAATACAGGGTGAAGGATCTGTGTTAATGCCACGTAGTTGTAGGTGATAGCGTGGCTATTTGGGCGTGTAAATGTTGTTCTTGAGCGCGATTTGAAGAGAAGAAGAAGCCGTTGAAAGGAGGAGCAATGGTCTATAATTTAAGAGTTGATTGGGTCACTGTTTGAAGGGATCAAAGTTACAGTCCACTGTTGGGCTAGGCCATAGCCAGAAGTTGGAGACCTTTTTAGGAGTTGCATTCCTAAGGTAAGTAGTCCTATAATGCAGTGTTTCATTGGAGAACTGTATGAAGGCTAGTCACTATCTATATGTGGACTGTGGGGTGTATTGTAGGTGTTGTAGCACACTGAGTTTGTGCCCTAACCAGTGATCAGGTTTGCCAAGATATGCTTCAGTCCTTACAGTGTATATAAGTTGCCAGATGGGTAGCCTTATCATGATTAGTGAAGCAGCAAAGGAAGGAGAGCCTTATGAAAGGAAAGCTTCAGTATTTTGGGGTAATTGGTTGAGTTGTTCTAGGCCTATCATCTGTTGCATATCTTCAGTCCTTGTCATCAGATCTACAACCTCATTGTGTCATCTTCATGGTGAAGATCTCTGATGTCTGATCTCCTATTTAGAAACTCAAGTATTGACTTCAAATCATTGTACTCTATCTCTCTCTCTACTGAACTATTGAAGAATATAAGAAGAATTGATCAAGGGTTTCCCCACATTGGGGTTTGTCCCTGGCTGGTACCACATCTTGTGTCCTCTTCTTGGCTTGTCTTCTGATGTTTATGATTATGTTCTATCTGCACTTTACTGTCATGGTAATGTGATTGCTAATCTGAATATTGTCATTGGGCTAATATGAAAAATTGAAGTAAATTGATCTAAGCATAGAACATACCAAAAATTAACACGGTATCAAAGTTGAGGTGAAGACAAAGCCCAAGAAAGAGTGAAAGAACAATCACCAAAGACAGTTGGACAAGGTCAAAGCTCAATGGGTTCCTCATCTTGCTTCCCAGCTGAATTGGAAGAGCAAGAAGTGTTGGATTACGTGAAGGGTAAAATCCCCGAGCCTCCATCAAATGCACCGGTTGCTCCAAAGATCAAATACACCAAGGGTGAATTCGAAGCGAAGAACATTATCGGAGATTCCATTGACAAGTGTCTGGTGGCCTACCTAAAGGTCACTTCAATGGAAAGTCTGGATCTAAGGGTGGAAGGAAGGGCAGATGCCTTGCTTGCAATAAGTTTGGCCATTATGCGAGAGAGTGTCCAAAGAGAAGACACACATCACATGACGATAATCATTCCAATGGCAACTTCAATCGAAGGAATGATCGGTACAATGGAAAAGTAAAAAGGAATGCAGGACATCAAGGAAATGGTCGACCCTCCAAGAAAGCAAGGAACTCTCGGTATAAAGAATCAAAAGTTATTTCTGATAAGCAAAAAAGAGTATTATCTTATATCGTCCCTCTCCTCTACCTCTCCTCCGGACTCGTTGGGAAATTAGCTTATTGATAGTGGTGCCTCAAGGCACTTCACCGGGTACAAGGAAGCGCTCTCTAATCTAATAGAGAAGGAAACAACCTTGGAGATTATTCTTGGAGACAATGCCACCTATCTCATAAAGGGTGTAGGCAATGTTACTCTTCAATCAGATCGGAGTAACTCAATTCATTTACAAGAAGTTCTTTATGTACCTGATCTCAAGAAGAACCTGGTGTCCATTTCGGCAATGGAAGACAAAGGTTACAAGGTGGCATTCATCGATAGAAAGGTACGTGTTTGGAAAAGGAATTTTAAAGATGCTTTTACTCTTGGGTTCAGCATTGGCAATTTGTATCAAGTTGCAGGAAGACCATTGGGGACCATGTCGTGTGACACATCTCTTCTATGGCACCGGAGGTTTTCCCATCTTCAATGTAAGGCCCTAACCGATGTGAGACAGATGGTGACAGGGATGCATGAATTCAAAGAAGAGCATGAAGGTACATGTCTGAGATGTACCGAAGAAAAACTTATAAGGGGACCATTTCCCTCATGTAATAGCAAGACCACAGATGTGGAACAACCTGAGGGGTTTGAGATTCATGATTGGGAATCTCATGTATGCAGTTTGAAGAAAGCTTTATATAGTTTGAAGCAAGCACTGCAGGCTTGGTATGAGAGGATTGATAGCTATATAATGAAGCTGAGATTCACATGAGTGAAGACGATCCAAATCATTGCTTTAAGGTTGTGGATGATAGACCTCTCATACTAGTACCTTATGAGGATGACCTCTTTCTGACAAGTACAAACCCTCTCATTTGCAAAAGCAAGAGGGAGTTGGATTCCGAATTTGGAATGGTGGACTGCAAACCTGTGACTACCCTGATGGAGCTTAACTTTAAAAAATTATGTGGTAGTGTTGTTGGACCTAAATTAGGAAATGTCTCTGAGTTTCGTCAACTCATAGTCTTGGTGAACTCTCGTTCGGATATATGTTTTTCAGTTAGCATGTTGAGACAACATATGTCTAAGCCTCTTCACTCACATTGGATTGGTGCCAAGAATCTTCTGAGATATCTTTGGGGCACAATCACTCATGCACTGACATACACTGCTGGAGCTATGATGCTGCATTGTTATTCTGATGTTGATTGGGCAAGCAGTATGGAGGACCGTAAGAGCGCTTCTAAGTGTTGTTTCTCCTTGGGTTCTGCTTTGATATCCTGGATGAGCAGGAAACAGAAGTCGGTTGCTTTGAGCACTATTGAGGCCAGATACATAGTTGCGAATATGGTCTCGTGTGAAGTTCCCTGGTTGGGGAAGCTCTTCAGTAAGTTGTTTGGACACGTGTTGGATACTACCATGATCCTCTGTGACAACCAGAGTGGGATTCCATTATTGAGGAATCTCGTGTTCTATGATCGCTCCAGGCATATAGACATTCGATACCACTTTATCTGGGATATGGTACAAGGATGAGCAATAAGGTTCCATCACATTGGGATTAATGTGCAGGGCGCCGATATTCAGATTAAGCCCTGGGAAAAATCAAATTCTTGACTTTTCGAGAATGACTAAGAGTCGTGGAGAGACCCTCCCCTGAGGGTCATGTATGATATATCAAGCTCTAGGAACTCCAGGGGGCATGGGGTACTTCTTGGAGCGATAAGAAACCATAGGGTGAGTGGTTCAGCCTTCCCCTAGTGATTTGCTATGTAGGCAGAAGGAATGGTTCATCCTTCTCCTACTAAGGCACTATCATAGGGTGAGTGGTTCAGCGTTCCCCTAGTGATTTGTTGTGTACAGGGTGAGTGGTTCAACCTTCCCTTGGGATACCCCATGGAGACATCCTACCCATGAAGTCTGGGACTCATGGGAAGTACCTCTCATCTGGCCAATGAGTAGGGAAATGAGGATAGGAACCATAGTACTACTAATGGATGCATCGTGTACTACTGTACTACCTATGCTAGGATGATATTGATTTGGGATCAATTGGAACTGACTTCGGGTCAGTAAGAGTGGTATGAAACACTCTCTTTATTTGGAACTGATTTCGGATCAGTAAGAGTGATATGAGACACTCTCTTTATTTGGAACTGATTTCGGATCAGTGATAGTGGTATGAGACACTCTTTATTTGGAACTAATTTCAGATCAGTAGGAGTGGTATGATACATTCTCGATCACTCCTTCATAGTTCAGCGGAGCAGAAGAATGCAGCGCACCGCATTGATGGCAAAGATAGTACGAACTGGCAGATGGATTAGCAAATGGAGTTATCCCTAGTTGAGAGGGAGTGTTAAAATTGGAAACTAGGGCCAAACTCCATGTGGGTCTTCTTATTTATGGCAGCTGATCTTTTTCTTGGATTCCTCTCATCGAGAGGTGTAGGATTGATCTAAAGATCATTCGATTCCGACATGTATTCATGGAGATATGAATTTATTTGTGTTATGTGACAATTTGTCAAAGTCATCCTGCAACCAAATTACCCCAACCTATCCTCTACTTTTTATTATAAATAGAAGAGGACTCAAGTCAATTTTTAAACACTCATCTCTTGTGATCTCTCTCTTCATTTGTTTGGGTTTTGGTGAAAGAGAGATCTAGAGGGAGTACCCTAACCACAGTCATGGAGGAATATTATACGCTGCCATGAAGAAATCTTATGTGTTCACAGTCATGATGGAGACTTATACATTGTCCAAGTAATATTGCCCTAGCCGCAATCAAATGAAGGAAATCTAGCCGCAGAGATCATGCCCTAGCTGCAGTGCTAAAATGCCCTAGCCACAGGTCTAGAAGAGACCTTAATCCGTTGTAAGGAGAAGCCCTAAACACAGCTAAAGAAGAGACCTTTATCCGTTGTAAGGAGAAGCCCTAAACACAGCTAAAGAAGAGACCTTTATCCGTTGTTCTAAGAGGACTAAATCTGTAGTCTATTAGACCCTAATACGCAGCTTCAGGAGGAGACATAACCTGTTGTCAAGAGAGTCACACACAATTTAGAAAGGCTTCTATTTGTTGTCATCAAAAGGCCTTACAGAACTCACCTAGCCGCACTTTGGGAGGCCCTAAGAGGAGGCCTAAAACCGCAGTTAGAAGAGCCCTAATCTCAGCTTGAAAGGGGCCCTAAGTAATAGCGAAAAGGTTGGACCTAGCTGCAACAAAGTAGTTATACTACAACGTGAAGGATCTATGTTAATGCCACGTAGTTGTAGGTGACAGTGTAGTTGTTTGGGCATGTAAACGTTGTTCTTGAGCATGATTTGAAGAGCAAAAGAAGTTGTTGAAAGGAGGACCAATGGACTGTAGTTTAAGAGTTGATTGGGTCACTGTTTGAAGGGATTGAAGTTACAGTGAACTGTTGGGCTAGGCCGCAGTTCATAGCCAGCAGTTGGAGACCTTTTTAGGAGTTGCGTTCATAAGGTAAGCAATCCTATAATGCAACGTTTCATTGGAGGACTGTATGAAGGCTAGTTATCGTCTCTAGGTGGATTGTGGGGTGTATTGTAGGTGTTGTAGCACATTGAGTTTGTGCCCTAACTTGTAATCAGGTTTTCCAAGATATGCTTCAGTCCTTACAGCGTATACAAGTTGTCAGACGGGCAGCCTTGTCATGATCAATGAAGCAGCAAAGGAAGGAGAGTCTCATGGAAGGGAAGCTTCAGTGTTTTAGGGTAATTGGTGGTGTTGTTCTAGGCCTATCATTTGCTGCATATCTTCAGTGCTTCTCATCAGATCTACAACCTCATTGTGTCATATTCATGGTGAAGATCTCCGATGTCTGAGCTTGTATTTAGCAAGTCAAGTATTGACTTCAAATCATTGTACTCTATCTCTCTCTCTACTGAACTATTGAAGAATATAAGAAGAATTGATCAAGGGTTTCCCCACATTGAGGTTTGTCCTTGGCTGGTGCCACATCTTGTGTCCTCTTGTCTTGACTTGTCTTTTGTTGTTTATGTTTATGTTCTATCTACGTTTTACTATCATGTTGATGTGATTGCTAATCTAAACATTGTCATTGGGCTAATATGAAAAATTGAAGTAAACTGCTCTATAGAACATACCAAAAATTAACAAACCCACAATGGCACAATTGTCCAGGTCAGCCTAGAAACAAAATTGGCACCTCTCCAACATAAATAAAATTCAAGTCTCATCTCATTTGACATCACATCAACTCAACACATCTTCTCTCTCCACATCTGATTGGTTCATACAAGTTTGAGGTAGCATCTTCTCTTCACACGTGCGAGGGTCTTTGGGCAGTGCTAAAATTTTTGTGTTGACTTTCTATGCAAGAGACTTTGACCAATGTTGACCTTGGTATTTTTGTCATGGTTTGACTTCATTTTTGCTTGGGAAAACTTTGTTCTACTAAGCCGCACTGATTGGCACAAAAACAGAAGATATATGGGCAATTTGATCTGCGTTGACCGCAAGCTTGACTGCAAAATTTGATCGCAGGGACTCTTTCTCCATTGACCAGGCTTGACTGCTTTGTTTGGAACTGTTTTGACCTCCATTTGACAAGCAAAAGAGGTCGAGTTTGCTACCATTTGATCGAGCTTCATTGGAAGAGTTGATCATTGGCTTTATGGATTGGTTAGGGCTCATTTTATTGTTGTCGACTTGGACAAAATGGTAGATTTCAAGCATTGGCCATAATTGACTTTTTTAGGCTCATCATTGGTTAGATATTGGAACTTTGTCTATTTGGATAGTCAATGGTTGACTTTGATTCGTTATTGGATTGGATCTTTGTACTCTCTCTACTGAACATTTTATGACAATCTAATAAGAAGAATTTGAAAAGGGTTTTCCCCTTTGTGGGGTTTTCCCCTAGTCTTTGACCAAATATTATGTCTCCTATTGCTCTTGATTGTCTTCTATTGTTTATTGCATTTATTGTTCTATCTGCAATTACTGGATATTGCATTGGAAGATTGAATTGTTTTGAAAGATTTCTAATTGAGATAGATGTTGATTTTTGGGTAGCATCAGATGTGCTCTTGCTCCAAAATTCTGAGGTAGGGCTAGAACACATGAGATCTCCAAGATCCAGAAATTGTTTGGTGAAATTCCTCCCAGATTGTATTTTATTAAAATAATTAATATTCTTAATGGGGTTCCTAAGTCTAAACTTAGGAAAATTAAAATATTAATAGGTATTTACTATTAAAGAAAATATGGGTGAGCAGTTTCTAAGAGACGAGGATCAAGTCTAATTTAATCTTAGCCGTTGATTTCTCAACAGAAAAAAAAATATAAATGGAGACTTGGGGTCAGTTGGAGAATACACATGGAAAGATTGAGAAAATCGATTTTCTAAAGTGAGAAGTTCTCAGGAGGAAAATCGATTGGAGAGATCTTGCAGTTGAGGGGCAGGAATAGTTCAGGAATATAGACAGAGAGGCGGAGAGAAGCTTGTGGAGGCAGCGCAGTGGCTAAGACAGTTGACGTTAGGCCAGTCTGGGCCCACGTAGCCTTGACGCAAAGCCAAAAGGGCCAGCGCAAATGGAGAAAGTTGCCTTCCACGCAGAGAGTTGGAACTGTTGGAACAGCGAGGAAAGTTGATGCAGTGGGTAGAAGAGCTTACACGGAGCCTCAGAGAGCTCCACGCAGTTACTGCGAAGGGGTAGCGTAGTTGTAGCCAATAACAGCGAATTTTGTTGTAGGATCAGCCGGAATCTACCAGGTGAAGTGAGGTAAAACTCACTCAGGTTTTCCGTCATTGTATTTCTTTGTCACTGGTTTGTCGGGAGGGAAACTAGCATTTGTATTCAGAACCACTGCTTAATAATAGAAAACCCTCAGAGTTGTTGCACCAGTTTTCCCGCATTGGGATTTTTCGGGGACGTTTAGTCCAAAAATAAGTGTGTCATTTGTGTGATTGTCTCATTTATTTTTTAGTATTTGATTTGAATATTGGTGTAGGCTACAGTGTATTTGCACTAATATTTTCTGAATAATTTTGAATATAACTTGTTAAACTAAAGAACACAAGTAGGTAATGCAAATCAGTGTACTAAAGTAGGATTTCTGACTTGTTCAATTCAGAAATTTTCACATGGTATCAAAGTGATTGCAAATCAAGAAGCGTTGAAGTCATCATAGAAAGGACAGAGGAAAATTTGCGCTGAAGAAGTTGCCCTGAGAGATAGCACAGTTTCAGGCCAAGAGAGCAGAGTAGGGGTGACGCAGTCACCAAGGGAGGCTCACACAGACCTTGTGTAACCCTGATTGGGTGAGGCTGTTGCTGCAGAGAGCAGCGTGGTGATTTCCGGGCTAGCGCAGAGACTGTTGAGTCTCGTTTTTGCAGTTGTCGGGGCTAGCGCTGCAGTGCAGAGTTCATCTGGAGTTGATGGTGGGGTGTTGATTTTTGTAGGTGCAGAACAGTACCTAGTGGGGCAGAAGCAAAGTAGAGGGAACCAATTCCACAGAAGATTTCTTGCCAAGAAATCTAGATCTAGCATTGAGCAGCAGCAAAGAGAGATCAGGGAGGAGTGATTTGACAGTCGCTGGTAGAAGGATATCCATGAAAGAAATCGAAATTCAAAGGGAGTTTGTTCCTTAGAGGATTTCTAGTGCCAAAGAAATCCAGATCCAAGTTTTGTTGGGGCAACAACGAAAGAGGGAGAAGAGAACCAGTTCGACATTCTTTTGAGCAGAGATAGTCGTTAACGAACTGAGGGATCAAGATAGGTTGGATGGAGCATCCAACTTCATCATCTAGAAGGCCAAGATCCTGGCAGTTTTTGGACAAAAATCGCATCAAAGAATATGCCTTGAAGACGATTGTTGTTCCGATTGATGTTGATCCTCTTAAGAAGTATGAGGAGGCTCAGGCAAAAGCCAAGTGCCTGATATTGGACGGGGTCAAGGATCATGTGATCCCACATATTGCTTCAAAAAATACGGCAAGGGAAATGTGGGAGGCCTTGACCACTTTGTATGAGGGAACTTCCATTCAGCAGAGGATATTTCTTGAGAGTCAATTGACACAGTTTCAGATGCAGAAGGGAGAAGAAATCAATCCCTTCCTTCTCATATTGTAAGGGATCCGTGACCAGCTAACTTCCATAGGGGCTACACCAGATCCTGAATTTATGGTTAGGAATGCCCTGAATGCAGTCACCGAAGACTAGGAAAACTTTGTCCAAAGCATCTTGGGCAAGTCTTCTCTTCCCAGTTGGGAGGAGATGTGGGCAGCTCTTCGATAAGAAGAGATCAGACGGTTGACCAAGGCGGGAAGTAGCAGCAAAGGGATCAGATTCAAGAAGGACGAAGAGGAGGATGCATCTCTTGCATCAATGGGACAGCGAGGACAGCAGAGGAGAAAGAAAAGTGGCATATCCAAAGTCAGATGCTTCAGATGTGGAGAAATTAGTCATTTCACCACACAGTGCCCTCGGAAGAAGGGCAAAGAAGAGAAATCGGACTCAAGGTTGCTCCAGTGCAAGCTGACAAAGAGCGCGATGATGATGATTGCGCCATGAGTGCTCATGCACCTCTAGAGAAGATGTGGGGCATGAGCTATAGTCGGGGGGGACTACAGCGAAGGGGTAGGATCCTTTAGGTGCCCAAACTCTTGGATCACAAACGGCTACGGGAGCCCTTCATGATAGTAGCAGAATGACGCAAGTCAGTTGGTGCGAGGGATGATGGAGCGACAGTCGCAGAGCTAGAGTGCCAAAGTCTAAAGCAGCGCAATAGAGTGTTGCAGCAGTGTGGGAGGCACAAAGCAGATACAACAGCAGTGCAGTAGCATCAAAGAGTCAGTACATATTAGCAGCAAAGTTAGCTTCAACATCAAGGAGCATCCAGACTGACCAACATGTCAACTTTTGGGTGGCTTTTTCAATTGGTTACTTCTCAGCAACAAAGTTGCAATGCAGCGGTTAACAGTGGCAGTGCTATGGCCAGCGTGATACAACATATTGAGAGGGAGTTGCAATACAGAAGCAACAGTGATAGTGTCAGTGTCATGGGCAGCAGTACAGGATTTCAGCAGCATAGTGGATGAAGGGCAGCCGGTCGAGTATCAGCAGCGTAGAGGATCGATGTCGTGGATTAGTGTGATACTTCTGCAGAGAAGTAGTGCTAGAACACATGACTCGCTAATAGGGAGTGTTGATTTTTGGGGAGCATTAGATGTGATTTAACTCCGAAATTTTGAAGGAGGGCTAGAACACATGAGATCTCCAAAACCCAAAAATCGTTTGGTGAAATTCCACCCAGATTGTATTTTATCAAAATAATTAATATTTTTATTGGGGTTCCTAAGTCTAAACTAAGGAGGATTAAAATATTAATTGGTATTAATTAAAATATGGGTGAGAAGCTTCTAAAAGACAAGAATCAAATCTAATTTAATCTTAGTCGTTGATTAGAGATTAGATCACGGCCGTTGATTTCTCAACAGGAAAAAGTATAAATGGAGACTTGGGGTCAGTTGGAGAATACACAAAAAGATTGAGGAAATCGGTTTTCTGGGGTGAGAAGTTCTCAAGAGAAAAATCGATTGGGGAGATCTTACAGTTGAGAGGCAAGAATAGTTCGAGAATACAGACAAAGAGGCAGAGAGAAGCTTATGGAGGCAGCGCAGTAGCCAATAGAGCTGACTTTGGGTCAGTCTGAGCCCACGCAGCCTTGACGCGGAGCCAGAAGGGCCAGCGCAAAGGGAGAAAGTTGCCTTCCACGTAGAGAGCCAGAACAGTCAAGAACCCTGACGCAGTGGGCAGAAGAGTTGACGCAGAGCCTCAGAGAGCTCCACGGAGTCACTGCAAAGGGGCAGCTCAGTTGTAGGCAGTGACAGCCAGTTTTGCTACCGAAATCTGCCGAGTGAAGTGAGGTAAAACTCACTCAAGTTTTCCACCATTGTATTTCTTTGTCACTAGTTTGTCGGGAGGGCAACCAGCATTTGTATTCAGAACTACTGTTTAACAATAGAAAACCCTCAGAGCTACTACACCGGTTTTCCCGCATTGGGTTTTTCTGAGGACGTTTAGTCCAAAAATAAGTGTCTTTTGTGTGATTGTCTCATTTATTTTTCAGTACTCGATTTGTATATTGGTGTACGTTGCAGTGTATTTGCATTAATTTTCTTGAATAATTCTGAAAATAACTTGTTAAACTGAAGAACACAAGTAGGTAATGCAAATCAGTTTACTGCAGTAGGATTTCTAACTTGTTCGATTCAGAAACTCTCACAAAAGATAATTGGGCTAAAAGTGATTGTTGTAGCATAGAACAGTGGAAATTTAACACTTGTGTTTGGCTATCTCTTCTTGGTCTCATTTTCATTATTGTTTACTATTGAAGATTTTCCATGTGTAATTGCTTAAAAATGAGTGTGATACAAGATATTCTAATAATAAAATTATTGGAAGTAATTACACCTATTACTGGAAATCTAGATAATTCAACAATATAAATGGAGGGCAACCTTATTTACTTATTCATCATCATTCATTATCACATGTTTCTTTCTTTGGAAGTGTGCACTAGCTCTGTCTCTTTTCTACTTTGCCACTATGTGATCCTATGGTGTGAATTGCTCTTTGAGGATTTTTGCATGAAATGAGTTTCTTGGGATTGATTGAAGAGATTCTTGTCGAGATTTTGTAAGTTTATTGCTCATTTTCTATCTTTTGCATGATATAATTAGTAGATTAGGGTTTCTACATGTGCCATGGTTAAAATTGTTGCATTTATCTTGAAATCTTGATTCCTTGTGACATGCAAGATTGTTTTCCTTGAATCCTTCAAGATAACTCGAGTTGTGCATCTCTTGAGTTTAAAATCTCTTTGTTAAAGAAGTTGCTCAGGTTTGTAAAAAGAGGCTTTACCCCTCTCACCCTCTTCATCAAGGCCACCCCTAACGAATTTTCCCAAGGCAACTCTATTGCCCATTTTAATCAAGGCAGTGGTCTAGGTGGTGGTGATCAATCTCTCCACTTTAACTATTTTCTCTCCTCTCTAAAATTCTAGATACCTAGGGTTAGGGTTTCTTTGAAATATTGCCAAAAAGCAATTTCGCTTGATGTGTTATTTCCCTTTAAATAAAAATGCATTAAATAATTGATAAAAAGAAAAACCCGACATTTATTGCATTGTAAAACCCTATTTCTAGGGTTGACATCATCAATAAAAACCTATTTCTAGGGTTGATCTCCAGAAAAATCTCATTGTCTGCCTCTACCAAAACATGCAAGTCTTCATTGTCCAATGGGTCTGGCTTCAGATCTTGCCCCTGTAATCGACTATCACTTGCCAGATTCTATCCCTCTTATGAATATCGTAGCCCCGCTTTCTTGCTCCATTATTGAATGTGTATTACCACGGGGTCCAATGCAACAATAACATTTCCAGTCTGAAGTCCCTTTTTGATAATAAAGAGCTTCATACTTAGTTCCTGGACTTCAGGATCTGCACCAGTTAAATCCATAAAATCTGGTAGTTTTATTTATGCTAGCTTTGAAATTTCCGGTTCTTTTGTAGCCCATCTTGATCTCTTCTTCTTACCACTACATCCACCTTCATTTGTTACTCCTCCCTCCTCAGGCATAGTATCCTTTTTGCTGCACCTCCTTTTGTCAGAGCTTCCACCACCTTAATGTCTCCGAGTTGCCTCTCCACAATTGTGCTGTTTTGCTGCTTCATTACACAATTCTGAAGCATATGCACTCTCTATATCTCCTTTTCCATTATTGACATTTCTGAAACATTTTCTTATCTTTGTGGGTGTTTCCAATGCATGAGGTGCAGCTTGATTGAAGGATTGCCAGTTTCCCGTAGACTGGCTATGTCTTCACTCTTAGAATGACAGTTCTGTTGCTGTTTTTCTGAACCATCATCCAAATGGGATGGATATTCTTCCATGTTTCTTCATTTCAGTCATAGCTTTTGGAACTGTGATGCTGCATATTTCAGTTAATGGCATCTAATTAATGAGAAAAACGAATTTTCTCCTATATCAGCAAGCAGAAAATATAAGATGCAAACCGGTCTTCTCTAATAAAAGATTGGGTGTGCACATACTTTTTCTAGTCAAATGAAAAATCATTGCACTCTGGCTCAAAGCCGCTGAAAAATATAACACTGAAAAAAAACTCTACCTGTGATATAAATCCAAACTTTCAACAACCCAACAATAGTGCTATGAGAATAACAGGGAGGAGACAAAGGGGCAAGGGGGAAATGACCAATGCAAAACAATTACAAACATCCTTATAGAACATGATTAGGCAATACTAGAGCTCTGCCTGGTTTTATCCCTTAGAGTCATTGGCTAACCAGAAATAAACTGATTTTCAAGAACAAGACCACCCCTATTCGTCAAGAAACCCAAAAGATAAGAATTTCTTTCAAGGAAGCTGGAAATCTTCCTCAATAAAATCCCAAAGGGTCATCAGAGAAGTTCACATAAATCAGATGTTTTCTTCGGGTTACTTCAATGGGGGCTAGCCAAGGAACCCCACATATCTGTGCTGCAGGGGCTCTCCTTTTTCTCAATTCCCGTAATTATTTCCACCGGAAATTATGTGTTGGCCATGCTTACAATAATAGATTTAAATTCTCTGCACTTTGGCTGCTTTTAAAACAAGCAGTAGACAGAGGATTGGAGAAGATCCAAGTCTTGCGAGATTCCAAAATGATCATAGACTGGGCCAACAGGGACTGTAGAATCCAAAATATAGCGTAATATCCTATTATGAGCAAAGTCAGAGGGAATAAGTCCATTTTTAGAACTCTCTTTTGGCCACGTCTACAGAGAATTAAATTCCAAGGCCGATAAGCTGTCAAAAGATGCCCTTTCATTGCAGGAAATCACCCTCATTGAGCAGGAATTTAAAGACAATGTGCGGATCTCAGAACTGACAGTCATCTTTTAATTACTTCTGATATACGGGGCCGGACTAAGGACACAGGTCATCATTTTTCTGATATTTACAGAATCTCCAAAGGCTGTTTGCAACAGAAGATTGTACTTATTGAGCTGTAAAGGGCTACCATGTTTGTTCTATTATGCTTAATGATGGCAGAACTGAGAAGACTCTAACTATGTCAAACAAGATTTTTGAAGGGAGGCTTCTGGCTACCAGTTTTGGGCTGTAGCTGTTTGGCCAATTCTAATTATAATCTGGTTGATTTTTTTTTTAGAAAAAAAAAGGTGCTCATAAGTCCCATATAGTTGTACAATTTACAAACAAACTATGATTAAAAAAAGGGTGTGACTAACTAAAATTTGCATGCATAATCTGCCTAATTTATTAACATAAGTTTTCAGGAATTTCTCTCAGAAAAGCAGATAAACAGCAGAAGAAGAAGAATTGCAAGCAAAACAATTGGATCAATCATTCTGAAAAAAAAAAAATCAATGAATTCGCTCAACCATCAAACTTAGTTTCAATCAATCAATAAAACGTTTTACTCAAAATAGAAACCTAATACTTTTGGCAATGCCTTATGGCTAAAGGAAAAACTTTAATTGTAGGGGATGTGAGCCTAAAAATCTACACCAAATCCGCTAAAATTTTGATATGTTAGCCTAATATCTCCTCCTCCTAGCAAATCAGGTTTCATTGAATGTGGATTTGTCTAGAAAAATTTATGGATGCGTGATCACCATTCCTAAAAGTGACAATCCAAGAATCTACTCGTTATAACACCACTTGGTATGAACCAGGTATGAACCAAGTTATCTAAAACTGCCAGAGAAGAACTATGCCAAATATAGGTGGGAAGCACAGCTCCAACAATGATGAGTTGCACAACCCCAGAGAAATAAGAAAATAACTCTAATAACCCATATAGATAACAGTTTGAAAAAATCACAGCATTTGTGCAACTAATAATGTATACTAATTTATCAGTGATTAATTGGCCAACCTACATGATTTATGAATTAGTTTCAGCTCAAAACAGCATGTTGTTCTAACGCCACAGTAAACAATAAGATAAAATTATCTTTGTTGAAACAATTTCTTAAAACAAAGCATTTTGAGGCCCAGATGAACACTTAGTCACATGACAAGTGGACACAGGTCATGTTGGACACATGGATACGAGCATCCAACACATGACTCGTCAACCCCAGAAATAGGATACATCACACAGAAGACATGTTTGGACTCTCAAAAAGGTGATGAGATTCCCATTGTAACCATTATGCATTTCAAGAAACTGGCAAATTATCTCAGGTTACAAAATAGGATCAACATATTATTCATAAGTAGCACAGATATTCACCTTCAAGAAGAGAAAGAATAAAAAGGGAATGAAAAGGCAATGGACAGCTGAGTGCCAAGACACTCAATGTTGTAATTCCAGAAACACGAATTCAACATGATACAAAGCAACTCTGTGCGTATATTATAACTGCAGAAACATTGGAACAAATTTGTTGGTAAGTTGTGTAGTTCCAAGATGTATTGGATGTAACTGGAGGAATCTTTCCAAACACTGCCAAATATCTGGCCTTCATCAATAACCTTAGATGTCATTTTCTGTAGTACCTCAAATGTGTTGCTGAATTTCCCTTGGAACAAAGTGCATATCCTGGTTGAACTAAATCACGGCTTTCTTATCAACAATTTGCTCGCAAAAATTCAGAAGCAGAGAGTGAAGGTAATTTACTTTGTAAAAATTCAATCAGAGATTAATTACTTCTGTTTGATATAGATTCTCAAGTTTTAGTCTTAGAATGAAATATTATATATCCCTGAAATGTTCTCATGTCACAGCCCCATTTCAGATATAAAGCTTTTGTATTCCAATTCCACAGATTTCTTCTCATGTCCAGAAGGAAAAAGGTTAGAAGGCCATGTAGTACCCAAGCCTCTCATTAATGAAGCTTGTGATCGTGACTGGAATATGCACTGCCCGATGGAACTGATGGAGGTGCATAGTATGTAGAAATCCTGGATTGGTTTGGAGAAAAATGGCTCATGGCATCAGCTGAATGGGCATTTAATTTTGACATCACAGAATCATGGACATTGCCTAACACTGGTTGAGATCTAGGTGGCCCATGCATGCCACTAGATGATTCTGCTGAACGGAGTGGTAGCTCATATAGATCATATGCACGATATGAAGTAGCTGGCAGACTGTTGAAAGTACCTCCTTGCAAAGGATTGACAGTATGGTGTGGCATGCCAGAACCATTGTTATTAGAATAAAGGTTATAAGGAGATGATGATACAGGCCTAGTTGAAGGATTCCATGACATGTGTGCATAATCACCCTTGCTTATATCTGGTCCTATTCCAGCACTTCCCTTTTCTGTGTGTTCGAAACCTCCAGCTAACCATGACCAATAATTGTCTCTAAGACCCAGTGGTTGAGTGGACTGTCCTGGAATCCCAGACCCACTCTTTTCCAAAGAAACCTTATTTATCTCTGGTGCTCTTCCATCTTTCCCACTTTCTGGGTGTTGCAAGCCTCCAGTTAACCATGACGTATAATTGTCTGTAAGACCCAGTGATTGAGTGGACTGCCATGGAAGCCCAGACCCACTCTTTTCAATAGATACCTTCCTTATCTCAGGTCCTACTCCAGTATTTACCTTTTCTGGGCGTTCCAAGCCTCCAGATAACCATGTCATATAATTGTCTGTAAGCCCCTGTGGCTGAGTGGACTGTCTTGGAAGCCCAGACACACTCTTTTCCACAAACACTTTCCCAGATACTATTCCAGGATTTACACTTTCTGGGTGTTCCAAGCCTCCAGCTAACCATGCCATATAACTGTCTGTAAAACCTATTGGTTGAGAGGGCTGGACTGGAACCTCAGACACCCTCTTTTCCGTCGATACCCTCATTACCTCAGGTCCTATTCGAGCATTTCCATTTTGTGGGTGTTCCAGTCCTCCAGCTTGATCTAAAGATGATATATAATTGCCTGTGGGACCCTGTGGTTGAATGGACTGTCTTGGAAACCCAGACCCACTCCTTCCCATTGATGCTGCCAATTTCCCTGTTCCAAGTTCAAAGCATAAATCGTGGTCATTAGTAATATCCACTTTTGTGCCCTGTGATGATACCTTATCTAGACTTTTCTTCCTCACTGGACAACCAGCTAGCACATGACCTTCCTGCCCACAAAATCCACAAATATAAATTTTGGCAATGCCTCTAATTTTTGCCAATTCCAATAGTTGAGCCCGTTTGAGTTCATTGCTTCCTTCTTCTACAGGCACAAGCAATTTTTCAACCATAGTGCAAGCCTTCTCCAGAGCAGTCTCATCATCTGCCTCTACGAGAACATGCAAATCTTCATAATCTGATGGCTCTGGCTTTAGATCTTTCTTCCCTGGTCCTTCCTTTCTGGATCCTCTCCCTCTTAGTAATATCTTAGCCCCAGTTTCTTGCTCCATTCTTTTCAGGTTATTACCACGGGGCCCTATGATAAGCCCAATGAAGTTGTACCCAGGGTATTCCTTAACAGGTACATAAATTTTTTTGTGTGGCTTTTTTTTGTCTGGCTTTTCTTTGTGTGGCTCAACAATGACAGTTTTCTTAGAATCTGCAGGTAGCTTTAAGGCAGGGTTTTTTGCATTCAAACTTGCAATTGTCATATCTCTTTCCCATATGAGCTTTTCTCTGGCTCTAACCTCCCTTGTATTGATTCTCATCCCCAAATTATTATATATAGGATCTGGGGACGGAGATCTTTTCCCATTGCTTGGCGCAACAATGACATTTCCAGTCCGAAGTCTCCAGTTGATCATGTAGAGCTTCAGATTTAGTTCCTGCACTTCAGGATCTAAACCACTTAACTCCTTCATAAAATCTGGAAGTTTGCTTTGCCCTAGCATTGACATTTTTGGTTCCTCTGTATCCCATCTTGATTTCTTCTTCTTACCACTTAACTCCATAACATCTGGGAGTTTTGTTTGCCCTAACATTGAAATTTTAGGTTCTTCTGTAGCCCATCTTGATTTCTTCTTCTTACCACTACATTCACCTTCATTTGTTACTAGTCCCTCTTCGGGCGTAGAATTCCATCTGCTGTGCCTTTTTTTACCAGAGCTTCCACCACTTTCATGCATCTGAGTTGCCTGTCCGTAATTTTGCCGGTTTGCTGCTTCATCAGAGGACAATAAAGAGCCTGCACTCTCTAAAGCTCCTTTTCCATTATTGACATTTTCTGGAACATTTTCTGCCTTTGGTTTACTTGACAGTGTTTCCAATGCATGAGGTGAAGCTTGATTGAAGGATGGGCATTTGTTCTGCAGACTGGTAATGTCTTCACTCTCATCAGAATAACTGCTCTGTTGCTGCTTTTCTGGACCATCATCTGAATGGGAAGGCCTTATTCCTCCGTCTTGGTCCATTTCGGTCATAGCTTTTGGAACTGTGGTGCTGCCTATTTCAATCAAAGGCATCCAATGAATGAGGAAATCAACTTTTATCCAAAATGAGCAAGCAGAAAATATAATAAAAGAAAGAAAGTATTAGATGCAAGCCACAATCACGTCTGATAAAAGATTGGGTGTGCACAGACATTTTCTAGTTTAGTGAAACAGCATTGGACTTGGGCTCAAAGGCACTAAAAAATATAGTGGCAAAAAAGAATTTTACCTGTTATAAAAATCCAAACTTTCAACGACCCAACAATAGTGCAGTGGGAATCAAAAGGAGGAGTCAACAGAGATGGGAAGAAATGATCAATGCAAAACAATTACAAACATCCTCATATGTAGAACAGGATTAAGCAATATTAAAACTCCACCCTGTTTTGCACTTTGGGGTTGTTCACTAACCATAAATAAAACAAATTTAAAGGAAAAAATCATCCCTATTTGTCAAGCAGCCCACAAGATAAGCATTTCTTTTCAAAGAAGCTGGAAACCACCCTCAATAAAAGCCCAAAGGGTCATCAGAGAAGTTCACATAAATCAGGAGTTTGCTTGGGGTTACTTTGATGAGGGTAGACAAGGAACCCCAGGTATCTGTGTTGCAGGAGCTCTCCTTTTTCTCAATTCTCATAATTATTCCGCTGGAAATTATGTGCTGGTGATGCTTCCAATGATAGAGCTGAATTTTACAGTCAATTGATGCTTTTAAGAGATTCAGTAGACAGAGGTTTGGAAAAACTCCAAGTCTTGGGAGATTCCAAAATAATCATGGATTAGGCCAACAGGAACTGTAGAATCCAAAATATAGCCTCATCTCCTATTATGAGCAGGGTCACAGAAGCAAGAAGTCAGTTTTCAGAACACTCTTTTAGCCACATCTACAGAGAATTAAATTCCAAGGCTGATAATCTGTCAAAAGATTATCATTTTTCTGATGTTTACAGAATCTCTTAAAGTTGTTTGTAACAGAAGATTGATCTTATTAAGCTGTAAAGTATTATCCTACTTGATCTTTTTTGCTTAGTGATGGTGGAAGCCTGTAACCTTGTTGATCAGGACTGTGTGTGGAGGCTTATGGCTACCTCTTTTTGGCTGTAGCATTCAGGCTATGTTTATGTATATTCTGATTACTTTTTTCTTTGGCAGAAAAAAAAAAACAGGATTAGGCACTGATACGTCTCTCATGCAGCTGTACAAACCAGTGTTTTAAAAACCGGCCGGTCTGAACCGGTAACCGGTCAAACCGGCCAATTAGCAAACCCACCAGGTCAAACCATCAGAAAAAAACCCGGTTTGACCCACCATTTCACCTAAAAATTGCCATAACCGGCTGGTTAGCTGCCACAGCTGCGGTGGACCCACGCAGCACTTTTTTCCAATTTTTTAGGCTATTTTGGAGGGAAAGTAAGGGTTCTTTCCCTCCAAAAACACCCTCTCCAAGCCTTTAAAAGGCCCTTCTCCCTCTCATTTGTCTCACACATCTCATTTTGAGTATTTGTGAGTTTGATTGGGAGCTGTTGAGTTTTTGCTGGAGTAGTGGAACAGCAGAGAGTTTAAGCTAAGTAGTAGTCATCATGCCTCCAATAGCCAAGGATACTGCATGGGCTCATTGTGATATGATTGATGGCAATATGATCTGCAAATATTGCCAAAAATCTATTAGGTATTAACAGATTCAAACAACACTTGGCTAGGATAGGAGGCCATGTAAAGCCATGTGGAACACCAAATGAAGTAAGGGTAGAATACCTTCAGAAGTTTGAGACTCAAGTCACTGAACCAATAGAGAAGTTTGTGACTCAAGTAGTTAGTTTGGGAGTCGAGATTCAACCAACTAAGTTTGATCATGATGACCCATGAGAAGTTTCAAGTGATAATGTTGATCACTATTATCATATATGTAGACTTGTAGTAGCCCACTGGCCCCATAGTTTGTAGGCTTTGTTTTTGCACTCTAGAGGCCATTTAGAGCCTCATTGCTTACGTATTTTGTCAATGATATGTATTGCACCCGGTGCCATTTTGATATGTTCACCTTTACATGGCATATAAATGAGCAACCTTTGCATATTTTGTCTCTATTGGCTTGGTATCATGGTTTTAAATCTTAAAGTTAAAAATAGTTTTTTCATTAAAAATTAATTATTTAATGTATTTTTTTAAAACCAGTTCGTTTAGACCTGACCAGTCCTGGTTCCAATTGAAAACCCGGTTCATTAGGTAGACCGGTCTGGTCACCGGTTCCGGTTTTTAAAACATTAGTACAAACACGTATTAACATTGATCAAAAAAGGGGTATGACTAACAAAAAGTTTACATGCATAATGTGCCTCTATTATGGACATAAGTTTCCAGGAATTTCTCTCGGAAAAGAAGAATAACTGCAAGCAGAACAATTGGATCAATCAATAAAATGCTTATCTTATGACACCCTGAAATATATTTCCAGTGAATTAGGTCAATTTAATTTTCATCGATCAATTAAAATTTTTACCCAAATTATAGACACCTAATATTTTTGACAATTCATGACAACTAGATAAAAAACCTAAATTGTATGGAATATACACAAATTCTGCTAAAATTTTGATATGTTAGCCTGATATCTGCTCCTTCCAGCAAATCAGGTTACACTTAATTTAGATTTGTCAAGAAAATATTTTGGATGTGTGAACAAAGGATTTTGAGGCCCTGATTAACACCAGAGAGTTTTATGCCTATTTATCTGATCTCTGATGAAAGAAGTGCAAATCTAAGAATCTTCCTTTTGGATATCAACTTTTGTGATGACTGAATTAACCCGAGATTCCAAATTCATATATCTGAAATACATTATGTGCTCGTATCAGCTACTGTTTCTTAATCGATCCATGTTAAGACAAAAGCATGGATGCGCATGTTGGGACTACTCACAATGAATGAAAAAAATTCAGAAGTTTGAAAGTACATTACCTCTACAAATCTAGAATGCAAAAATATAATAGATCAATTGTAGAACAAAATAATCCCCTTGAATTTTCAGCAATTGTTGATAAAACAAGGGCACTCTTTGTGAAAATTTAATATACAATAAACACCCTGCAGACCCAAACATAAAATCTAAATAGAAAACTTACACACCTAAAAATAATATCCAATCATTCCTGTGTAGCAAGTAGAAAAAATAATGAAAACATAAGCTATAGACAACACACACATAAAGAGAGAAAATCAGAACCAAATGCTAGGTCCACATCAGGAGTCAAAACTCCTTTATCAAGTAAAACAGTATCCATTACCAGAAGGTGGTGAGATCCCCATTGTAACCACTATATTTTTTAAGAACTGACCCTTTCAGGTTACTAAACAAGATCAGTATATTACTCATAAGAAGCATGGATACTCACCTAAAAGGAGAGAAAATAAGAGGGAAAAAAATGGCAATGGACAGCAAAGTGTGAAAAGAAAACAAGACTCTCAATGTTGTAATTCCAGAAATTCTATTTCAACACTGTCCAAAGCAACTTTGTACATGTACGGTAACTGCAGGAACATCAGAACATTTTTGTTAGTGAGTGGTGCAGTTCCAGGATGAAATTGGAATAATCTTTTTACACCCTGCAAAGTGGGAGGCCTTCAACAACAACCTTAAGGCTTAAATGTCATTTTCTCCAGTCCCTCGGAGATCTTGTTAAGTTTCCAATAGTTCACAGATATGTACACTGGTTGAACTAAATCACAGCTTTTCTATCAATATTTTGCTCACAAAATTTATAAGTATCCAGTGAAGGCAATCTACCTCATACACAGATCTGAAAGTAATGACTTCTCTTTGATAGAGAAACTCAACTTCCTAGGAAGGGTAGATAGAGGAGGAGATGAAGGCAGATGAGGAGGCAGGGGGGGGATGATGAGGAGGCAAAGAGGGAGAGGGAGGTGAACGAGGGAGGGGAGAGAGCGAAGGAGAGGAGGTAAGGGAAAGGATGAGAGGAGGAACAGGGGGGGTGGATAAGAGAAGAGCAGGAGAGAGAAGAAGGGGTGGAGAGAGGTGGAAGGGTAGCAAGGGAGAGGGAGGATGATGAGGAGGCAAAGAGGGAGAGGGAGGTGAACAAGGGAGGGGAGAGGGGGAAATGAGAGGAGGTAAGGGAAAGGATGAGAGGAGGAACAGGGGGAGGTGGGGAAGAGAAGAGCAGGAGAGAGAAGAGGGGGTGGAGAGAGGTGGAAGGGTAGGAAGGGTAAAATGTGGAGGGAAAGAAGAGTTAGGAATAAGAATGAGAGGAGTCAGATGAGAGGAGGGGAGGAAGGTGAGGGGAATGCGAGGTTGTGTGGAAGCGGCAGGGACGCAGCATAGGAGAGGAAGGGAAGGTGAAGGTGAAGGGTAGAACATGGGGAGGGGTTAGGGATGGCATAGGAAAGAAAGGGAGGCAGAGTTGGGGTGCAGGTAGGATGAAAGGAGAAGAAAGGTCAACTAAGGAGGGAAGGGAGAGTTGGGAGGAGTGAAAGAAAAAGAAGGCAGTCAGATGGGGGTGGTGGAGGTAAGGGAAAATGAGGTGGGGGTGGTGGAGGTAAAGGAAATGTCAGTGAGAAGAAAAGGGGGATGAAGGGGAAGGTAATCGAGGAAGTAAAAGGGGGATATGATTCCACAAGATAGGGTGCAAAGGGGCTAGGCCATATTCTAATATTGTATTAAACCCATCTTGGAATTAGTAGGAAAAGGTGATTATGTGAGCTTCTTGGTGGAGCCACATGGTGCTTCGAGAGTATGCATATGTTAACCATATCTTTTGGTTGTTCAGTCATTTTTGATCATTCTTGCTCCTTATTCATACTGATTCTTGTTTTGGCATGGAAAAAGAAAAGTTGGCTGAGAAAGAGTCTAAGCTTATTGATTATATGAGATTGTTGGTTATAATAATGGTGGCAAAATGATGCATACAAGCATGAGAATGATGGTAGTTGAGAAGAACTGTCCACAGTTGAGATTCCCTTGAGTTTCTAGATTTGAGATTTCCTAGCTCGTAGCACTAGCGCCTTGGATAAAAAGTGGAACAGCCTTGCACCAGAGCCTTGGAAAGAAGTGGAACAGCCTAAGGGGCTGAATTGCAGAGAAGCGGGTTCCTTAATTTGGGTTGTGCAGGCTGAGGGAGAAAGAGAGATAGTAAACTGGGATTGTTGTGGTTGAGAAAACTTTGCGAATTTGATAGTTGATTGATGTGTGAGACTTAGAGTCAGCGTAGCCTACCGTCCTTGTGGACTCATAGCCTCAGCTCAAGGGTGATCCACTACTGAGAGAGGTGGAGCAATGAGGTCTATGGTTTGGTGAATGTTCAACGGCTGCAGTGTGTCAGTGAAATTGTCTCTTAAATATAAGTTCTATATTCTTTGTACTATGATTTCATCTATGTTAATCACTTTTTAATGATGTATCTTGCTTGATTTTATGATTAATTCATTTTTATAGGGTTATGTGTGAGCCTATGACTATTAATATGGTTCTTGATAGTTGCATGCGCTTGCATCATGCTTCGTGTTTTTTTAATAATATTGGTATCAAAAGTTTCAAATTCAAACCAAGAACTTGAATTCTTGAGGGTGCACATTGCATTGGGTATGTTACAGATTGGTATTAGAGCACCAGTTGCAGCTCTCAGGTTGTGTGTCTACAGTAGCACAGGCCAAGACTCTTACCTTGGTAGGCAAAGACAATTTTGAAAATTTCGAAAAAAATTGGAGTTTTCATACATTGACATCAGTGACAATGTGGAGGGTCACAGCATCATTTACGTGGTGATGATGTGGACTGTCCACATTGGCAAGACCACAAAGGCATGTGCACAAGAGGTGGGCCACACTGATATCAATTCCACGACCACAAGGTAATGTACATGACCTTGGGGAAGTGGTAGTGCAAATGTTGCCATTGAACCTATAACCAATGAGAAGACACCATGTGGAGGAAGGGAAAATTTTCAATTTACGAGACCTTGGTGATTTATTACTCCCCTACTCCTCAAAGTCTCATGATGAATCATGACCATTGATCTCTACTCCATCTTTATTGTCCAATCAAGCACATGCTAAGTTTGAATTATTTAACCTAGGCACATCTAAGTGGCCCATAAAGGATTCCTGTCATAGATCTAGATCAAGGATGAGAAAGATGCATGCCAAGGGAAAAGGTATGGGATGGGACACCGCGCTAATAGTACAGGCTAATGAGATGGTGCCATGTGGTAGCTCGATACCAGTGGGGCATGCCAGCGAAAAGGTGTGGGATAGGACACCCCACTAATAGTATGGGCTTATGAGACGGTGCCATGTGGTAGCTCGGTACTAGTGGGACCCCAAATGTAATAAATATAATATTGAAGAACAAAGGCAAGGAAAGAGAAGTAAGACGAGGAGTAAGAAGGATGATGAGGCAAGGCTAGGGTGGCAAAAGGAGGGGCGTGGCATAACCTTAGAGTGCCAAGGTTCCATATTAGCAACCACATTAATGGGATTGCCACATCAATAGATGTTACCCTATGTTTTATTAAAAAAGGGGAAGAATTGTCTAGAGCCAAAATTTTATTTTGGATATAACATGAGCATATTAACTAAAAAACCAATTAAAATTTATGTGTATATGCACAGTGGAGAGAGCTACAGAAATGCCATTGAACTAGTGATTTTTGAAGAATAAGGTGCTACTCTTTAACAGAGCCTTTGCTGCTAATAAGGATTACAATGCGTCACAAAAGCAAACATGAAAAAACCCAGTCGAGTTTTTGGCTAGATTCCAAGGGGTTTGAAAGAGGCATGCAAAAACATGTGAAAATCCACTACTCCATGCAACTTTTGGGGGCATTTTAGGATTTTCAGAGGAAAAGGGGTGCTAGAACACCAAACTAAAAATATTCATTTACTCAACATTTTACCTACTCATCAATCTAGACTAATTTCCCTTCATAGAGATTTTCCATTTTTGCTTAGTTTGGTAGACAGTTTCATTAAAAATTACAAGTTTAGAGAAAAGTGCAAAAAGAAAAAAATTGACAATTCAATATTGATATAAAATTTGACTGAAGCATCAAATTTTCAATCTAAAAGTTGTTGTGTACTCACAATCCTGAATATTACCAATGCATAATACAAAAGTTTTCTTAGCTCCTAAAATATGTTCTTCTGCAAATGAAAAAATATGGCCTTTGAACCAGACTGTGCCAGTGAGAAAAATGCACCAATTGGATAAAAATGATAATTTTATAAAACCACAACTTTCAGCTCAAAGATCAAAGTGAAGCATAGGTATAGTCATTGGAAAGCTAATTCATTAGAGATTAATCCTAACGGCTTAGAACTTGTAAAAGTATTATGCGAATCTTCCTAAATTGAGAAGAAAAAGGACCTATACCTCTAATTGACAAAACTTTATAGCATGCAATGATTGTTTGCACATTTTGTAGAATTAGGGTGTGTAGGAAGAAGAAGTCGAGATCAAGATTGCCAATCAAAGATATGGAGGATAAAGAGCCTACAACCATGAAAGAGAAGCTAAAGGCCTAAACATCAATTTAGGTAATGAGGAGCCAAGATTTAATGGACTTAGAAGCAAGGTGGAACCAATAGAGCTGGTAGAAACTATGAGGAGCCTAAGGATGGAAGTGTAGAGCAACAACACTAATAATGGAAGACTGGCGTTACACCCGAGTCGGGCGCCCACCCATGCAAGACCGCACGGTGGTCTCACCACAACTCAACCAAATACAATACAACCGAGTCACTTCGCCGAGTTGGGCGGACGTGCCCGTGCACGACCCACCACCCAAACGCAACCCAAAATCATCCAAGTCGTTTGGCGGGCGGGTGCCTTAGAATGCCCTCCACCCGCACTTCAACCGCGTGTGCAAACTTGTGTAGACCAACCGGCGAGCGGGTGCATAGCCTGCACCTTCACTGTGGCTCTAAACTCCTTTGCTCACACCTTTACTCCTTGACCGAAGACCGAAGTGCGATACTCCAATGTCAAGTTCCATCGCATGTATATACGCCATCGTGTGTGGAGGTTGCGCCCTCGGCCGACCCTCCGTTTACTTCACCAACCATGCGCCCTCAAACATTATTGCGTCTTCGTGTGGGTCGACCCGCCCATGGCGCGGGACCGCCCACCAACATCGCCCACGTTTGCTTTCGTTCTCGGTCGGCTTATGGCATGACGAGTTCCCCAACTCGCCTTATAAAACATGGAACGCCAACATCACCTATGTCATATGCATTTCGTCCTTGGTCACCCCACGCTCTTGTTTCATGCCTTAGTCAATTTCGCACGGTGGGAGGGCGCGCCCGGTCACCTGTCAACAGTAAGGCGTTACATCCTCCCCCACTCGAAATCATTGTCACCCTCGACAATCCCAATTGCCTCAGTGTTTTCCATTCATACTTCGCAATCTTCTTCTTCCATCTCCAAAGCGAGTCCTCCGATTCCCAGCTTTTCTCCTCCGGTGCATTCTTCCATCTGACAAGATATTCCCATTTCATGTGGCAACCAATCCCTGTAGTTCTATAGCTCAAAATCTTATCCAACTCCAGTCCTGGCTTGTCCACAATCCTGGTTGGTCCTCTCGATGGTTCAGCTCTCTCTGGATGATCATCAAGTCTGCATCTCTTCAACTGACTCATGTGAAAAACCGAGTGCTTCATGTGCATATGGTGCGGAAGCTCCAGCTCATAAGCAACTTCCCCCACTCTCTTCTTCACTCGGAATGGTCCCTCATACTTCCGTGTCAATTTGCTTGCAGTCCCCTTAGCTGGCTGAAACTGCTCCCCGGTAATCCTGAGAAACACCATATCTCCCACACTAAAGTGCACATCCCGTCTTCCTCGATCAGCCCATTTCTTCATTCTCCTTGCAGCTTCGTGCAAGCGCAACCGTGCCAACTCCAAGGTCTCCTCCCAAGCCTTCATGAACTTCTTCGCATGAGGACTCCTCAAAAAACCTACTGTCACTACAGTATGCGATGCAACCGGCATCTGTCCATTCACCAACTCAAATGGACTATACCCCGTCGCAGAACTCTTTTGAATATTGTAGCTGAACTGAGCAATATCCAAGAGTTCAGGCCAATTCTTCTGATCAGCCATCACATAATGTCTCAAGTAATCCTCCAACAATGCCTTGATCCTCTCGGTCTGTCCATCTGTCTATGGATGGTAACTCGAACTCATCAACAGCTCTGTCCTGACTGACTTGAACAATGTGGTCCAAAATCTCCCTGTAAAACGCGGATCTCTATCCAACACGATGCTTAATGGCATCCCCCAATACTTCACTATGTTCTTAAAGAACAACTCCGCAATCCGCTCGGCTCCACAAGGCATCTTTGTTGGAACAAAGACAACATACTTGGAAAAACGCTCAACCACGACCATAATCCCATTATACCCCTGAACCTGTGGCAACTGAGAAATGAAGTCCATAGAGACACTCATACATGGCCTCTCAGGAATCGGTAAAGGCTACAATAGTCCTCCTTGCCTCTGATTATCTGATTTGTCCTGCTGACAAATGATGCACGTATGTACATACTCCTCCACATCCTCTCGCATCTTCTCCCAAAAGAATCCTCTCTCCAACAAGGCCAAGGAACGACGTTGCCCTGGGTGGCCAGCCCACGGTGAGTCGTGGCACTCCTTCAAAAGGTGCCTCCTGAGTCCAGATGACTTTGGAACATAGACTTGGTTTCCAAAGAACAAGAACCCGTCCCATAGAAAGAACTTTCGTGTCTTCCCCTCCTTTATCTGCTTCACTATATTCTTTGCTATAGTATCGGTTTCAACACTTTCCTTGAGCTTATTCTGCATCTCTTCCGACATCTGAATTCGACTCCTACTCCTTTCTGCCCGGTCTTCTCCCTCCAATGCTGCAAGTTGTCCATTCCTACTAAGGGCATCTGCTACTGCATTGTGCCTTCCCGGTCTATACTCGATAGTCATGTCGAATTCTACCAAGAAGTCCTGCCAACGAGCTTGCTTCGCAGAAAGCTTCGGTTGTGATGCAAAATAACTTGCTGCAACGTTGTCAATCTTGACAACAAACGGCTTCCCAATCAGGTAATGCCTCCACACATGAAGACAGTGAATGATTGCAGTCATCTCCTTTTCATGATCTGGATACCTTCGTTCTCTATCCTGCAACTTCCGACTCTCATACGCCACCGGATGCCCATCCTGCATAAGAACCCCTCCTATGGCAAAATCCAAAGCATCAGTGTGTACCTCAAACGGTCTCTCGAAGTCAGGCAACTTCAGTATCGGTGCTGCAACCATCCTCTTCTTCAAATCATCAAATGCCTTCTGACATTTATCCGTCCAATTCCACCTCTTGTCTTTCTTCAATAGGTCTGTCAGTGTCGATGTCACCTTGGAGTACCCCTCTACATTGGTAGTTGGTCATGCCCAAAAACACCCTCATCTCATGGACATTCTTCGATTCAACCCAGTCCTCGATCACCTTCACTCTGCTCGGCTCCATCCGTATGTACCCTTGACCAACAATATGCCCAAGGAACGGAATCTCGGTCTAAGCGAACACACACTTAGACTTCTTCAAGAACAATTGATTTGCCCTCAGTGCCTCGAACACCATCGCCAAGTGCTTCTTATGATCCTCCATGTTGTCACTGTACACCACTATATTGTCTAAGTACACTACTACGAACGAATCCAAGTATGGTCGTAGGACATCATTCATCAAAGTGCAAAATGTAGCAGGAGCATTACACAACCCGAATGGCATAACAAGGAACTCAAAGCTACCATACCTTGTCACTATCGCGGTCTTCTTCTCGTCTCCTTCAGCTATCCGCACCTGATAATACCCATGCCTCAAGTCCAGTTTGGAAAACACTCGGGCTTTCGCAAGCTTGTCAAAGCAATCAGCAGCCAATGGTAAAGGATACTTGTTCCTTACCGTCTGCTTGTTCAATGCACGGTAATCACAACACATCCGTAGCTCATTCAAATCCTTCTTCCGCTGGAACAATATCGGAGCTCCATAAGGGGACCTTGAAGGTCTGATGAAACCTGCATCAGCTAACTCCTTTAACTGTTGTTTCAATTCCTCCAACTCAGGTCCTAACAACCGATAAGGTGCTTTAGCCGGGGGTTGCTTTCCTGGCTCAAGCTCAATGCTATGGTCCACTGCACGCCTTGGTGGAAGTTTCTTCGGCAGCTCACCAGGCATCAAATCCACATATTTGGTCAGCACCTCAGAAATCTCGGCTGGAACAAGCGTCCCCACTCCATCACCTTCGACTCCCTTGAACATCACCACATATGTCTCCATATCTGACTCCTTCATAGCCTTCTCCAAACTTAGTGCAGAAACATGGTGAACCTTGACTTCCCTCCTTTGCTTGTGAGTGGGCAAAGTCCAAGTTTGTGACTGTCCAACCAGCACCACCTCATCACAGAAGGGGACAATAATAGCCTTGTTGCCCTTCAAGAAATCTTGTCCGAGTATCATATCAAAGTCATTCATCTCCATCACTGTGAAGTCCAACTAACCCTTCCAGTCTTTTATCTGCACAGGCACTTCGTGTGCCAAACCCACCACTTTAGCTCTAGAGTTCACTGCCTTGACTTCCACATTCGAGGGGAAGATCATTAGTCCAACCTCTTTTGCCAACCGTGTCGTCATGAAGTTATGAGTGGCCCCTGTGTCCACCAGAGCTTGAATGGTCTTGCCATGAACCATCAATTCCACGAAACCCAGACTGTTCATCCATGATTTCTCCATGAATTTTCCCTCCATACATGTTTGTTCTCTGTGTTCATCAAGCAACGGCTTCACCCATTATGAACCTGCTCCGATACCACCTTCACGACCGCCGGAGCCTCGGTAGTCTTTCAACCGAGGTGTGCAGCACCACTAAACACTTTCTTTTCACCAATACTTATGTTCGTGGACTACGCCTAACCACTTATCCTACTTAGTTTGTGTTTCTCAACCAAGTAATTATTAATGTTCCTTTATACCAATGAACACCCATACACATTCATTAACATCAACAATTATACATGAAGAACACAATTGCACAGTATAAAGGTAGGGGCAACTCCCTGAACAATGAGTCTGCCCGAATAATATATTATACAGTCTTTCAATATTACAAAGCTTTACAAGTATACTTGGAAACCCCAAGTTTCATACTTAGCCAAATTTACAGTCTCATCACACCTCCGTGTGATAGCCAAGATTTCCTTGCCCAAGGCGGGCGAGGTCGAGCGCGCCCTCACACGAGCTGCCTTCCGCACTTCACAACCAAACCTTGTCTTCCTGCACGACGGGCGGGTGACTCCACCAAGTCACCCCCTTCACACAATCAGCTTACTTTCATTCCACCGTGCACACTTCCGCATTTGCCTCTGCACGACAGGCGGGCGCTCACCCGAGCTGCCCAAGAACCCGTGCACAACCACCCAATCGCAGAACCACACAAACCGGGCGTTCACGACTTCACCTGTGCGCCTTCGCACAACCAGGCGCCCACGCCTTCACCCATGCACGCCTTGCACTACCAGGCGCCCACGCCTTACCCGTGTACACCTTCTCTTCGACCGGCGGGCATTCCTCGCCCTACGCCTTCGTTTAAACCGTGCCTTCAAACGACCTACCCAAGACTTGGGCACATAACCATCTGCGCCTTCCTCTTTGCTGCGGCCATTTTCCACGCACTTCTCCTTGAAGACTCGCTTGTCGAATTGCTTGACTTCCGCTCCAACACTTCGTCGAATATATATGGATGGTTGGGCGAGTTGGCTTGCCCAAGCCGACTCGTCCACCATGTATCACGCACCCCTACACTTCGCAAATACATGTCGGCTTTGCTTCCAAGTGTGGGTCGGTCGTGGGTAATCCTATCATGCTCCCCACGCGTATATAAACTGTCGCTCCCCTTCTTGTGCTCGCATTAATACATGACTCCTTCGCACGTTATGCTGAGCTCGCACTTTCCTTCGTTTCAAGCTGCTCGTTCACCAACAGTCGTCGCACTTCATCTGGTGGGCGTGCCAAGGACCGCAGGTCCTTACATCCTCCTCCACCTGAAGTCGTTGTTGTCCTCGACAACATACCATCCTGGTAGCCATCCACCAAGATCATCATCAATATTTATCTCATCCTTGGTCCATGATGTCAACTCTTCCACATACTGTAAACATCCCTGCAACATATGTAGAACTACCATCTCCATCATGTGTTGTCCCATCTTGTGAACTATCATCCTTCCTGCCTGATGCCAACATCTCTCTGTGCACTTCCAGACCCCATGTTTGAACTAGTTGGGTAGCTAATCCAACTGTCACGCTCAAAGCCATGAGAGTGAACATGCTTATGCCTTCACCAGTCTATCTCGGATTCTGCCACATCTCAGACTCACCAAGAATCTCAACCATGCTCAGGTCCATGGAAATTCCATCCCATCTGCAACATGTCATGATGCTTGATGCCAACATCTTTTCGTGCACTTCCGGACCCCATGTTTGAAGGAAGAATAATAAGAGCACGAGAGGTGCAAAATCAAATAAACACTCAATTGTTGCAAAGTCAACAACAACTGCAAAGTCAAAATCCACTACAAAGTCAAATAAAGAATGGACCAAGTTCAAAACATGAGGAAGGAAGACCTCATGCAAGGAGGGGAAACTACATAGGATCTAGGTACTCTAGAAGTGCTACTGGAGCTCAAAGATGATACTACTGACCTACTCATTCGACAAAGACCTTTTGTGCATTTGATGAGTCAAGGAGCAATCCAAAAATGTCCCATGTTAGGCATCAAAGAAGATATGAACCTGACACCTTGCCAGGTGAGCTTAGGAAACGTAAGCCAGCAACCTTTGATGGTAAAAACAAAAGGAGAGATGATGTTAACACTTGGTTGCTTTGGAACAAAAACATATTTTCACTTACATAGTTATTCGTCTAACCTAGAAGCCAGGATTGCCATATTAGACCATTTGCAAGGAAAAGCCTCTATGTAGTGGGACCAACTGAATCAACTTAAGCACATTGACAAGAAAATGATTTCTTGGAAGCAGTTCAAGAAATATTTCCAGCAAGAGTTTGTTTCAAAGCATTGCTATGACATATAGATAAAACTGAAACTTTGGTAGGGACTATTAGAAAATCCAAATACTTGTATGAGCAAGACAAGGTAGAGAAACTTTTCAGAAGTCTTGGAAGGATATGAAGGAAATATGAACAAAAAAAGAGAGGATTAAAGCCTCATTTCAATATAAACATTCCAAATACATATCAGCAAAAGCAGCTAGCTTAGAATGAATCCAAAATCAGACTCGTTGGGAAAAAGGGGAAGGCCACAAAGCAAATGTTGGGGATGCTAAGTATAGCACATGTACAAATATTGCTCTTATAGAAAAGACAAATGAGGACTCTACACAACATTCAAGAGGCTACTATAGTGCAAGGCATTGGAACAAATATTCCAAGGACACGTAATGTCCCAGATTTTGAGAGTGCGGAAATTACTACGAAGTCTTGCCCAATTTTGATGATATTAATAAAAGGGAGCAAACTTTATTTTATTAAAAAAAAGGTGAGGAAAATATTAATTTGGCGGCAAAATATTATTTTATTTGGAAAGGGCGGCAAATATTATTTAATCAAAATGGCGGCAAAAGTCACTTAGTGGAGAAAGTGGAGAATGGACCCCACCAATAAAATAATATTAAAAAAGGGGAAAATCTAGAAGTTTGGGAGGCTCAAATGGAAATTATAAAAAGAGGGAGGACTCATTTTGCTATTCATTCTATTCCATCATAACTTATTGTCATTGGAAGAGACTCAAACGAGTTTCTATCTGATAGTTTCAAGCGGAATCCTCTCTCCCCAGTTTCGGTGGATTTCTTGCCACCCTAGTTAGATCTCTCCCTTCTTCGGCGGATGCTAAGTGCCACCCTATTTGGGTTGATTGTTTGTTTGTTCGTTTTCTAGAGTCCTAATCATAATTCGTTACAGGGAAGCCCCAGCATTGTGGTTAAAATTTGATTGCAGGACTAGAGAAGCTACAAAGGCCGAGTTTCCCCAAGCAGTGAGCCATACTCTCTGTGGTATTAAAGAGGTCAAAGTTTCTTCCTCAAGGAGTCAAGTTGCACTTAAGTGAATAGATTTGACCTTCTCTCTAGCTATGTTCGTCACTTCCTTGGAGTACGAGCTGTTCAGAATTGTGGAACTGAGCAGCAGACATAAGAAAGAACAAGTTTCTCTGGGTTGAGGAGGACTGAAAACAAGTTATTGCTGGCTGTGTATCTTCCCTTCAAGCTGGACACTTTGTGCCTGGGATAGCGTATTTATTTTCCTTAGTGGTATCTCTAAGGGAGAAAATTGTGGGCATTCTCCTATCAGTCCTGGAGCAATGCATTAATGGTCACATTATTCTTCTGAATGGGTCGAAATTCCACCAATAAACAACTGTACTTTCTGTTGGGGACGAGTATTGACAACCTGACTTGTTTCATTACCATAGCTAACCCTGTGCAAATCGTGTTTTGGGCATTCCTGTAGCAGAGAATTTATCCATGCAAATATATCAGTTTCTATCTTTCTGGTGCACTGCATTTTTCTGTCAGATTTGAAGACTATTAATGAAGGGCTGTCATATATTTTCTGGGTCTGCAAGATAATGGTTTTGGGCGACAATGTACTAGCCAGTCTATCCTGTGATTATGTATGCCAATAATTTATTTTGTCTCCGAGTTCAATAGATGATACAGTGCTTAGTTTGAAGTCTGATTTCTATTTTTCTCCAGTGTATTGCATATGAACAGTAAAAATTAAACTCATTTCTAGAGCAGTGTTTTCATGGAGTGTTTGATAAAATACTACACAGAAAAGACATACTAAACTCAGTACCATTTTAGCATTTCCTACTTGGAAATATTACAGGACATATGCAGTGCTAAAAAATCGATAGGCGGAACATCAATCCCATTGAGTTGAAGGTAATATTATAAGTTAGGTTGTTGCTATTTTAATTGATCAGGTGCATACCATAGTTAAGTTGATCCTAAAATAGTGGATAAATTTCGTTTGATGAAAAGCAAACATGAAAGATCATGGTTGATTAAGCTAGCCATTCAGACCAAAACAAGGATCAATGAGATTGTGAGAGGGTATCCAATACATCTAAATGGAGTGAATAGAAATGTCGATCAAAATACCATAGCATTGGGGTGATATGATACCATTATTGGAATGGATTGGTTGAACAAGCATTATACTATCTTAGATTGCCAGAACAAGACTTGTCTTGATGAAGAAGGAAAGTAAAGCTCTAATCAAGGTATTCCAAGATCCATTTCTACAAGGGAAATGTAGTTGAAGAGATTTTTCAAGAAAGGACGTCAATTGTATGCAGCGCATGTGGAAGAAACAAACAAGACTAAAGGGCCAAGTCTTGAGAATTAATTAAGCAGTTGTCTATAATGCGATTTTTTGGAAGCTTTTCCGGTGGGTTTTTCCGGTCAAAATCCGACAGCAATTTATTGGAATCGCAAGTTTGATAGCTAGTTTCTGCACAATCAAAGCGTTCCAGGGGTTTTTCATGGTGCTGAATCCAAATATGCAGTTCAAAACCATTTTAACTACAACAAATCAAGATTTAACCTCAATTTCTTCCACCGGATTCCGTCACCGGAATCTCCAAAAAGTCGCATTATAGACAACTCCATTAATTAATGTTGTAGAAGACTAAAGGGCCAAGTCCTCAAAGCTTGTTGATGCAAAAGGCTTGATCTCTTCTTCGGTTTGGAATATCTTCTCGTCTTGGCATTGTCATCTTCGTTGATACCAGTTGATATGATCTTCTAAGTGAGAAACAAAATTGTCACACTGAGAAGGGATCAAACCATCCTAGATTAATCTTTTGTGGAGTATTCTGATCACTTGAATTTTGTAACGAATCGTCATCATAGGGCTGGATTGAGGTTACATCAATATTCTTTGAAACATCAGTTTGTTGTTTTTGTTCTGAATGGTCCCGATACGTAGCATTGTTGAGTTGTCTACTCTCATGATTCGGAAGTCGATAAGGAACTTTCTTGGTTTGACTTTCCCTTATTAAGTGTGTGGAAATTTTTTGATTTACTTCAGGTGACGATGTTGTTGAATTAGTTACAGAACCTTCACTTGGGATGTTTATCATCTGAACTGCAACATCTAAGTGTGTCTTTTCTTCAACTGACTTGTCTTCTTCTTGAGTTGTCATATTCAATGGATCGATGTTTGTTTTTTCTGCAATTTGAATTTCTACATTTGAAGATTTCGATGCTTCCTTTTCAACAAGTTGTGGCCCCTTGTTTTCCAACAACTTCTTATCCTTCTTAAGCTTCTTAATTTGCGTTAGTAATTTTTCACTATGGTCTCTAAGTCAAGAAACTTCCTCATTTCTTGTCAGCGGTGATTTTGTCAACTTCCTTTTGCATATTTTGTATCGCTTTTTTACTTTCTTGAAGAATTACTTTTGAGATTTCTTGTATGTCTTCTAGCGTCATTGAATCTGGCTTCAAGGTAACATCTTGTAGCGTTATTTTTTTCTTTTTGTGGGAAAATGTCAAAAACTTCTTTTTTGTATTTAGAATAAAGGACCCTAGAATTTCCATCCAGGGTGAGCCCAAAACAATTTCACTATCGTCAAAAATAAGGTTTTCACGGTGAATTGTGAGGTAAAAGTATAATCTCCAATACTTAGGTATAGATTGCTTATGTCGTATTGTTTTTCACGTGTCAACAAAATTGTTCCAACTATATTTTATTCGGGAATCACTAATTGGTTAGCACATTTAGGACTAACATAATTACTTCTTTCAGTAGGACTGATAGAGATTATGATATCTCTTCCTACAAGTGATCCTTTGATTTTAAATAGTGTATCAACACATTTACTAAAGGTTTTAAGAAATCTTCCCTCTTTCATTTCCAACTTCAACTCAATTTCTTTCTCGTCAGCAATTATCTTCATTTTTTCTTTTGTCAAGATGAACTTAAGTTGCCTTGTATCTTTTATTTAATAATCCATTTACTTTTGAAGTTTGATATCCTTATTTTAAAATAATTTTACTATTCTTTTTATACCCCTTCGAACTATATTATTCCTTCAAACTTCAAACCTTAGTATAAAATTGTTTACTAATGTTCCCTTTTAAGAAAAATCTTTCTCCCTTGTAACTTCACACTTAAAAATCACCTTCTTTTTCCCTCTATAATAATACCTTCTTCCTTCCTTTTATTTTTTCAAATAAACACCCTTTTTAATATAATATATATATATATATATATATATATATAATATATATATATATATATATATATTATTTCACTCTATTATTTCACTCTCCTCTTTTAATTTTTAATGCTTTTAATATGATAGATTTTTATAAAACTTTAATCTTATAAGTTATATGTAATATTATTTATTTTATCTTGGCGCTTTATATTCTTTGGCCCTTTACTATAAATAAAATCTTTGAATAACCTTTCACTTTATAATATTGATGTCAATTAAATTCACTTTTTAATAACTCACCTTTTTTTTCATGAACATAAAATAAATTTTTATATTCTTTAAAAACCTTGATTTGTTACCAAGGGTCGTGATGCTCCCAATGATGACATTTGATGAATAAGAAAACAGGCGGAATGGTTGGCAGGAAAAAACTTGGAATACCGACGACAATGGTATACACAGTGAACAAGGTGCAGGGAACAAGGTCACGTCGAGCGACTGTGATGACAGGAGAAGTGACGGCACAGAAAATAACTGAGAGGATTGTTGAGAGTTGGATGAGAGGTCTATCGGATTTGTAGACAGGGAAGTGGCGATGATAATGGAAAACCCAGCCACAATGTTGGGTATGTTATGGCAGATGCTACACAAGGCAGCTATGTGGAGACAATAGGACGTTGTTGCAAGGTCAGGTTGTGATCTATCAAGAAATATGCGTAAGGAATTTGTTCTAGTGGGGATTATCAGGTTGCGTACGGAAGCCGATTTTAATTTTTGTTTGTTTCTATATTTTCTTGTAATAATTTGTGTTATTTATTTATTTATTATTTTTATTTTTATTTTGCTTCTATTCTTTTTTAACTTTTTTTCTAATTTTTTTATAATTTTTATTTTATTTTTTTAATATTCTTTTAAATGGCCAAGGGCCAACTAGCAAATTGGAGACCCTCCAAAAGTTTGTAGTGAAACGCTTCAACAACAATGAAGTTGACGAATTTCGATGGCCAAGGACCTGGATCGGAGAACGAGCTCTGTGCAGTAGTGAAGCAGCCAAGGGATCGAACTGCTCTGATACCAAATGAAGTTAACAAAGTTCCTTTTTCAGATTAATTACTCCAGAAAACTTGGAATATAAAGATATCCATGAGGATACAAATATTATATATTAAATGTATGAATGAGAATGATGCTACAATGAGAGTGAGGGGCCTGCTTATATACTAGGCAGGCACCTCTTCATAGAGAGTCATGTCTCATTTAGACATGCCCCTTCAACCTAATTACTAATTAACTAATCATTATTACAATTATCCTCATTTATTTACATTTATATTATTTATATATATTTTATATAACAGTATCAAAGCCTATGAACCTACAATGAACTTTTCATCAGCTGATAGAAGGGACCAACAAGCAAACATCTCCCATTTCAATGAACAACAAGCCTAAAACCTTAGTCAAAAACCCAAAAAATTATTGGTTGAGGGAGGAAGGTTGCCTAGTAACAAATCTAATCATTTTATTTGGTTGTGAGGGTCATGGCGACTAGTTTGAGGGTGTAGGACAGATTGAGTGTGGCTGATAAGTTTGGCCCCTCGAAGGAGAAAATGATGTTATTGCTTCAAGAAGTTGAAGTGTGGGACATAGTGGAGAGTCTTGTGCAACCTCCTACTGATGCAGCTTATAGTTGGTGGAATTCAATAAGAAGAATCTGTGAAGGCAAGAACCATTCTTGATGCCATCAAGGACCACCTATTCCCTCATGTGACAGGAATGAAGGTTGCCTACAAGATGTGGGATTCCCTCACATTACACCAAAGCTCGAATGAGAACGGGAAGATGGCATTGAGACAAATGCTAAGAAACACCAAGACGACCAAGACTGACAATGGGACTTCATACCTCACCAAGATCACACATGTGAGAGATGAGTTGGTTGTCGTGGGAGAGGTTATCCCTGAGGACCAATTGGTCAAGATCGCACAAGATGATTTCACCGAGCAATGGGATGGATTCATATATGCCATTGTAGTCAGAGAGCATTTTCCAGACTAGAGGAGGATGTGGGATGACTTCATCTAGGAGGACTGCCAAAAGTGCAGTGAACGTGGTGGGGGAGGTGAGAAGGAGAATGTTGCCCTTGCAACAAAGGGCAAGAAGGCAGCCAAGAAGGGGTCTTCTAGTAGAGCCAAGCAGAAGAAGGGGAAGCAGAAGGCAAAGAAGAAGGACATTAGCAAAGTGAAATGTTTTGCTTGTGGGAGGTTGGGTCACTATGTTGTTCAGTGTCCCAACCAGAAGGGCAAGAAGAAGGGAGTTGTAGCTACAACAGAGGTGGATAAGTTCACTTCCAGATTTGACACAGAGTTTGCCTTAGTGGTGAGCCTTGCCACTCATGTCACGTCTTCCGCTATCTGGCTTGTAGACATTGGAGCATCCTAAAATATGACTGGAGTGAGAGAGCACTTCACGAGTCTAATAGAGGATGATATTGACTTGGAGGTTGTGCTTGGAGATAACTCCAAGGTCAGTGAAGCAAGAGTGGGAAAATATCATTTTAGAGGGAGTCATTACCTCCTCTAAATGTGATGAATGTTCTTTAGGTTCCAAGGCTGAAGAAGAACTTGATTTCAGTCTCTAGTATTAAGGATAGAGTGTATGTAATCTTGTTCTGAGGAGGGCAGGTGCTCATATATCCCGAGGGATCTAGTGTCGAGTCAGCTAGAGTGATTGGCGTCTATAGTGAGAGGCTATACAAGTTTATGTTTCGACCCACTAGAACCTCGCCTTAGTGGTGAGTCTTGCCACTCATGTCACGTCTTCCGCTATCTGGTTTGTAGACATTGGAGCATCCTAAAATATGACTGGAGTGAGAGAGCACTTCACGAGTCTAATAGAGGATGATATTGACTTGGAGGTTGTGCTTGGAGATAACTCCAAGGTCAGTGAAGCAAGAGTGGGAAAATATCATTTTAGAGGGAGTCATTACCTCCTCTAAATGTGACGAATGTTCTTTAGGTTCCAAGGCTGAAGAAGAACTTGATTTCAGTCTCTAGTATTAAGGATAGAGTGTATGTAATCTTGTTCTGAGGAGGGCAGGTGCTCATATATCCCGAGGGTTCTAGTGTCGAGTCAGCTAGAGTGATTGGCGTCTATAGTGAGAGGCTATACAAGTTTATGTTTCGACCCACTAGAACCTCGCCTTAGTGGTGAGTCTTGCCACTCATGTCACGTCTTCCGCTATCTGGTTTGTAGACATTGGAGCATCCTAAAATATGACTGGAGTGAGAGAGCACTTCACGAGTCTAATAGAGGATGATATTGACTTGGAGGTTGTGCTTGGAGATAACTCCAAGGTCAGTGAAGCAAGAGTGGGAAAATATCATTTTAGAGGGAGTCATTACCTCCTCTAAATGTGACGAATGTTCTTTAGGTTCCAAGGCTGAAGAAGAACTTGATTTCAGTCTCTAGTATTAAGGATAGAGTGTATGTAATCTTGTTCTGAGGAGGGCAGGTGCTCATATATCCCGAGGGATCTAGTGTCGAGTCAGCTAGAGTGATTGGCGTCTATAGTGAGAGGCTATACAAGTTTATGTTTCGACCCACTAGAACCTCAATGGCACAAACCAGCGGCAATGATGCAAAATATGGCACAAGAGGATGGCCCACTTGCACCACTTGAGGGAGATGGTTACAGGTTTACCCATGTTCAGCACACCCAGACACCTTTCCCAAGCAATGACGGTAGGGTGGCAAGTATCCTATACTTGGTACACTCTGATGTTTGTGGTCCTATGTTCCATGTATCATTGAGCAGATGCGAGTACTATGTGACCTTCATTGATGACCAATCAAGGAAGACTTGGATTTTCTTTCTAAAGACCAAGAATGAAATAATAAATAAACTCCAAATTTTATTAATAGAAAGAGAATGTAAAACACATGAACAACATGATAGTATAAATAGTCTAGGTAAGGGAAAACATGATGATTCATTTCTTATATATTCATATTCAATATAATAAAATGGTATAAATAAAAGGGCAAATGCGAGGAAACAAGGCCATAAGAAAACATTAATTGTGATTTTGGTACCATCTAAACCACTATCGTGTTTTCTAACTATGACAATGAACTACACAATGTTTTATCATGGAATGCATGACAATGCCAACAGGCAAGGTTGCTCAAATAGGTACTAGCATGACCAAATTTTCTCTACCATGTTCATGTTATCACATAAGACTATGCGACTTGAGTAATAGCATGTCTTGCAACACAGAGTTGTCTCCCACTTTGCAGTAACCCAAGGAGTTGTTCATTGTAAAGCATGGCCAACTTCAATTTATCCATGCAATGCACACTTCTAAAATAATGGCCAATTATGTGCAACAATACATAAGCAAATGGATGTTGAACTCTTAGACGTGACTCTAATTATTTTTTAAATTAGTCAACCTATTTACTCCTTCTGGATCACAACTATGGCACATAAGTGATCCAAATTTAATTAAGAACAAAATGAAAGACATATAATATCACAAAGAGAAGACAAGGTATAATAAGATTATGTCTAGTTGACTAGTTTCTTTCGAGTCAAAATCAACTAAGACATTATGTGTACCTTATTTGCTTCAAGATTGGTTCAATGTGCCATTGGTTGGATGACATAACTTTTACATTAATCTTCATTCTCATGTCTTCTAAAAAATATCCTACACTAATCGACGAGAATTCTACTTGTTTATCGATCTTCCTTTTATTGAATCAAACATTCATTTAGTCATTCCCACACAACCCTATCAACTTCTTGCCTTAGCTAGTCGAATCTCATGGATCGATTGTGTTTGTGTCCAACATAGTTAATCTACTTACAAACCTTTATTGTTTATTAAGGCAAGCTATGTTTGTAGCTATGTTGTGTGAAACTACTAGGAATCCGGCATTTCGAGCCGCACTCGTACCTGAAACTTAATCGAAACTCAACCATCATGTAATCATCTATGAGAGTTAATATAGACTTGGTTTTCCTTCTAAATTGTCCTCTATATGTCTTATTTCCCTTTTTTCATGTGGTTGATGATTTTTCGAATTATGTGTCCCCAATGCGAAGATTTTGATCCCCAAAATCTAACAATGAGAGATGAGGAAACAATTCGGTGATTTTTTTCTCTCGTGCCATTTTTCTCCCTTTGGTGTTGATCCTTTGAATCCAATCTTCCATAATTCAATTTTCCCTCTTCAAGTATCCAAGATGTTCTTCTAAAACACTACATCTTCATCCACTTCTTACAATGTTGTTGGTGCCACACCTTCAATTATAGGAAGCACTTGTCCCTGTTCTTCCTCATGTAACATGGATGGTTAAAACAAGCATAAATTCTCTACATTTTTCACCGAATATATATAAGTTGCAGGAAACGCTGGCAGGGGAGGAGATTTTGTATGTAAACGGAAACGAAACGCGGAAACGCATACGGTACGGCCCAGAAACCCATTTCTAGCCGTACTTGCATGTTTCTCGAGGTGGAATGTGGCTAGTACGGCCGGAAAAGCGTTTCTGGGCCGTACGACGCCATTTCCACATGCAACTTTACTTCTTTTTTTTTTTAATTTGTCTTCTAATCTTTAATTAGGTTTTTCTAGTGCCTTCTAGTTGCTTCTAGATGCCTGTCTAGAGTTATAAAAGTGAACTTTTGCCCTAGTGTTTATATGCAGTTCATCAGGAAGTTTGAGGCATATGCAGTTCATGGTAATGTTAATTTCTTAAAGTAAAAGTGCATCCTTTTACTTAAATTTTTAACATTACCATGAAATGACTCAGGATGTTTGAGAGTGGTTTCGCCCTCGTTGGATTTCATATGGAGAAAGTAGAATTTTAGATCTCACTCAAAATCTAGCAGACTTATCTATTTTTCAGGATTGGGGGGATTGCAATGTTTCCATTGGATTTTATCATGTACTAGGGTATGGAACTTGTATTTAATCAAGAGAGCCAAGCCCTCTATGCAGGGGAGACTCCCAATAATCAGAGCATGTAGGACTAGGGTATAAACTTGTATTTAATCAAGACACAAGTCGTTCAACTAGTACGAGAGGGACTCCCAATCAAGCACGAGACAAGAAATAGAAATTTCGTGGCGAATTTGATATTCTATTTTCTTATGTGTCATTCAAGAGTAAATAGATGTCAATTTAGAGACTCTATAGTTTATGCACTGCAATTGACAATTTGATCATAATGTAAATTAGAATGTAATCATATATGCTTTTGATGCACATATTGCTTAAATGGTCCTAAACATAAATAATAATATAATATATATAATATATTATATTATATATATATATAATTTCCGTTTCCTCGTTCCAAAATTTGGGGGGATCATGTTTCATACCCGTGCCCGTTTCGGAAACTCATACCTGTTTCCCTGTTTCGTTCAACCTTGATATATATATATATATTGAATGCATTATCACTAACAAGTTGAACAATTCAAATGGCTCATACCTCAAAGGATTTAACATTTTTGCTTCCCTTCATTAATAAAATAAAGTTGAACCTTGTTCACATCTTACAATTCTTATTCATACTTGTTTCAAAAACATAGATAACATCCAAAAGTAAAGGTGGGAAATATCCATAGCAAGCTTCAAAAGCAGATTTTTAGATGGAACCATCTTATAAGAGTTTGAATATAGACCAATTGTTCATCACAATTGTTTAATGTTTCTTATGGTAGCCTCTCTACAATTGCACCAAAGTCCTATTGACAAGTTTGGTTTGCCCATTAGTTTACAAATGTAACACAATTGATTTCAATTTAGAATCCATTCTTTCCCATAAGGTTGTCCACAACTTATCCAAACATATTGCATCTTAATTGGACACAACTGAAAGAGACAATCTAAAAAGTAATCAATACATTTGAGAATAACAATCTGGTTTATTCATGGCCCTTAATGTTCTTCGTGCAAAAGGTATGAACACAAAACTCTTGCTAAAACGGTTCACAACCTCATATAAGTAAACATGGCCTCACCCAAACAATGGTAATTCTGATAAGTAATCCACAGAACTTTCATGTGATCCATTGGGAACTATTGTTGGCATGTTTAGCCCAACCTTCATATTGTTTTGTTTATTGGTGCTACAAAGAACATAACCTTGTATATGCCCAAAAACCTACTCTTGCATCTTAGGCCAATATGCATACTTTTATAGATTCAACATGGTCTTTCCAACTCCAAAATGTCCAACAACTCTAAAAGTATGAGCTTCTCTTATCAACAAAACTCTCCTCTCCTGTGATATGCACAACTTATTGATTTTGTAAATTAACCCTTTTTCTAGATGATATTCTTCTTATGAATCAACCACTACCATCTACACCAATTATTGAAAATATTTCCAAATCAATGTCACTCACATACTCCTCCCCTAACTTTATTGTTAGAAGGTTCAAGCTACATTATCATCCTTACAACTACAATTTTATGTTTGGGCACCTTCACATGTGACCTCAACTTTGTTTGTGATAGCATTCCTTCATTTGACTAATAATCGGAATTGTTTCAAAATCCCATCCATTTATAGTATCTAGCTTGTTGCAACATAGTTATAAACTCTAGAAATACCAAAGTGCTTGATAGTTGGTGTGAATCAAGGTCTTCTTTCTTAAGAAATGGTGCTTGTAATGAACCTTGGTAGATAAAGATATAAACCCTGATAAATATATAAACCCTTGGCTTCAAAGATAATAAAAAGCAATCACATGAGAATGGACACAAGAATACGGAAAAAGCCCTTAACATAGGGTGACATTGTCAACTACTCCATACAAAAGCCATGCTTGCTAGAATACAATACACAACATCCATATATCTTAATACAATGATATTCACGTGTATACATACCTTTAATGAGTATACCTTGAGGCCTATGTCAACTACCCCTTACTATTATATTATTTCTTCTAAATACGTAGTGGGTCTATTAGACAATTATGGCCACATTACATTAATTGCCCTCTTGGCTACCTCCCTGGGTACCTTATAGTCCCTATGTACATTACATTCCATCCCTCTTCGCATGTTCCATCTTCGAAACATGATTAGACACCATATAATGTGATATTCTAAGCAATATAGTCAATTGGTACTAAGCAAGAGCATCCATCTATCGCAGCGAAATGTGGATATAGGTTGTAACTACATCCTTACTACCTTGATTTTGGTTGTCACTTTGGTCCATGTTGTCATTGCGCTACCTCTAATATCTCAATGTGTTGCTTTTAGTACTTCATGTGCCTCTTTACGGCATGCCTTTTTGGTTCCATCTTGGTGCATGGTAAGTTTGTTAATGTTCACAATCTCATGGTGGTGCTAGTGGCAATATGCAACAAATTTAGCTATTAGGTCTTTGCTACTTGACGCTTCACCATGTGATTATTTTGAAGAATGCAATTTTGTATATTATTTTATCTTTATGCCCTTGTTGGGGATTTCCTTCTTGTGTTGATGTAGGTCCCACTTCTAATTCAACCTCAAACTTATGTCAGTAGGTATTGCAATTTGTTTCCTTGTAAGGACTTCTTCATGTGGTGCTTTGGGCCCATCGTGTTTAATAAGAGAGACATCCCGCAACATGCCTTTATTTTTCTTACACCAAAGCTTCATAAACCTCTTTTGCACATTAATATTCATTGTACTAATTGATTCCATCAAAAGATATCTAAGGATAATATCCAAATCATCCACATATATAGCATAGAATTTGAATGTGCAGTAAAGCGTCCAAATTTCCCCGTCGGCTCTCCCCCTGAGCACTACTCTATTTTTTCTTCTTTCGCATGAGAGTGTTATGAAAGATAGACCTAGTGTACCATGATCTAGTCCCTCGCTCTTGTATGCACCCACTTGCACTTAGAGTCAAAGATTTCCCATGTGCTACTCTAATATCTCCATGCATTGCTTTTAGTCCTCCATGTGCCTCTTTACCACATGACTTTTTGGTTCCATATTCGTGCACGACAAGCTTGTTAATGTTCACAATCTCGACTTGATGAACCTAGTCTCTCATGGTGGTGCTAGTGGCAATATGCAACGAGTTTAGCTATTAGGTCTTTGCTATTTGACTCTTCAACATGTGGCTCTTTTGAAGAATGCAATTTTGTATATTTATTTTCATCTTTATGCCCTTGTCAGAGCTTTTCTTCTTGTGTTGATGTAGGTCCTACATCTAATTCAACCTGAAACTTATGTCAATAGGTATTGCAATTTGTTTCATTGTAAGTACTTCTTCAAGTCAATAGGACTTGTTGGGGCTAATTTGTTTCCTTGTAGGGACTTCTTCATGTCAATAGGACTTGTTGGGACTTTTCTTCTTGTGTTAATGTAGGTTCTACTTCTAAACTTATGTCGATAGGTATTGCAATTTGTTTCCTTGTAAGGACTTCTTCATGTGGTACCTTTGGCCCATCATGTTTAATAAGAGAGATATCCCGCAACGAGCTTTTATTTTTCTTATATCAAAGCTTCATAAACCTCTTTTGCACATTAATATTAATAGTACCAATTGATTCCATCAAAAGATATCCAAGGATAATCCAAATCACTCAGAATCTGAATGTGCAGTAAAATGTCCCAAATCTCCCCTATTGGAAAATGCAACATGCCAGCTTATTAATTTTGATTTTCCTTAACTTTAATACTTGCTTGTGAACTTTTATTATTCTTCTTGTGTTTCTTTATTTGATCCTTGTATTCAAACAAATATCAAAAGCAAATAGTAAAGACAGTGGACACAAATATTAGGCTCCAAGCCATGGCAAAACCCCTCCAAGGGGAAAACCCAAAAATTTCTTCTCTTATAGAATTTGCTTCAAATGAGATAGTAAAGACCCAAACCCTAGACCAAGTCAGCCCTTCCAAGACAATCAGATCACCATAGCTCAATCCTGTATCAACCAGCTTCTAGCTACAACTTTGACCACAGCTTCGACCCTGCAACTTCGGCCGAGTATCTGCTACAAAAAAAACCTAATCCAACTTCTTCAAGAGATCCTTCTTTGAACAAGATAGATCCTCACAGGGTCAATGAGGTCAAGACAAAATATTCCTTCTCCCAGCAACTTGATATTGTAACTCGGACCTGCAATTTCGGCCTCCTTTGTAGCTGCAGAAACCCTAGAATTTCACACGTGTAAGAGAGATAGAGCCCAAAACCAAGTTTTTCCTTGACTTGTACTTTGGAGGTTTCCAGGAACTTCTAGACTCAAAGTAAATTCTTTTACAAGATATATTTTGCCTGGAAGGGTCTTATAAACATGATGTTGACTCTCTTGACTCATGACAATATTATCCTATGACCTAACAAACCCTAGAAGCATTAAGAATATGCTTTTACCTAGAAGACCATCAATAAAGAGCATGAAACCCATGCTTTAAAATAATAACTTTCTTTCTACTTTTGTTTGTTACATAAGCTATACTTATTAATAATAATAATACAATATCCATTTTTAAGGTCACGGCCAAGCTAGAATTTGTGTATGAGACCCCCTTGTTTGTGGGACAAGGGACCCACCTCAGCGCAGCGATTTGACTGCTAAGTCTACGAAGGCATACATACTCTGCCCCCCTCTGGTTTTGAACCTATGACCTCTTGGGAGGAAACACATGCTATTTTAGGCCCACTCACGCGGTACAACAACAATTATGAAAACCGAAGCTAGTTACATTTCCAACATCCCCTCCCCTCTCCTCCCAAGCACAACCTTATTTTTCTTCCTTCACAATCGAGTGTTAGGAAAGATAGACCTAGTTTACCATGACCAAGTCTTTGGCTCCTACATACACTCAAAGTCGAAGATTTTCCATGTGCTACTCTAATATCTCCATGCATTGCTTTTAGTCTTCCATGTGCCTCTATAATACATGCCTTTTTGGTTCCATGTTGGTGCACGATAAGTTTGTTAATGTTCACAATCTCACCTTCATGGACTTGGTCTCTCATGGTGGTGCTGGTAGCAATATGCAATAAATTTAGCTATTAGGTCTTTGTTATTTGACTCTTCAACATGTGGTTCTTTTTAAGAATGCAATTTTGTATATTCTTTTTCACCTCTATGCCCTTGTTAGGGCTTTTCTTCTTGTATTTACGTAGGTCCTACTTTAATTCAACATCAAACTTATGTCAATAGGTATTCCAAATTGTTTCCTTGTAAGGACTTCTTCATGTGGTGCTTTGGGCGCATCTTGTTTAATAAGAGAGACATCTGGCAACACGCTTTTATTTTTCTTATACCAAAGCTTCATAAACCTCTTTTGCACATAAAAATCTATTGTACCAATTGATTCCATCAAGAGATATCTAACGATAATATCGAGATCATCCATATATATAGCATAGAATCTAAATGTGCGGTAAAGTCTCCAAATCTTCCCCCTACTCTTCCCCAAGGCACTACTCGATTTTTCCTTCCTTTGCAATCGAGTGTTAGGAAAGATAGACCTAGTGTACGATGACCTAGTCCCCGACTCATGTATGCACCCGCCTGCACTCGGAGTCGAAGATTTTCCACATGTTAGCATATAGACATTATGTTTTTTTTTTACTTTTGATATGTTTTCTCTCATATTTCCCCCCACCCTATCTCTTGTTTTATATATAACAGACCCTTTGGTACTCCAGCTTGTATCAACATCATTATATTCAGCAATCCCATTAATCTGTATTTGTTATCATTTGTTGTACATTTATATAATTATCACCCTCAGCTAGTGTGCTTTGAATATGATTTGTGGGAACTTGCAATCTTTTAGCCAAGCCAACATTGATGAAATTATGCCTAGGGCTAGGCTAATAGAATACATCCATGAACCATGAATCTGAACCTAAACACATCCATGAACCTATAATAGAGAGTTGTTACATTAAAATAGACCCTTATGTCTCTCTTGAGCCCTCTTCTCAACATGAGACTACAAGTCTATCTAAAAGTAATTAATCATATGCCTCATTTAAAAGTGCCAACACATCATTTGGAAGTGCATCCCACCATATACTAGCATCATCATGTAAACATTGATATAAAGAGATCCTCCATGTGATTGGAGTTTTTTCTTACAACTACTAATGATTCTTCAATAGCAGGACCATAATCTTTTCATGTAAAAAGAATCTTCCTTGCAATAATCCTAAAAGAGAACTAGGGTTTTGAAGAAAAGACTTACTTTTCAACAAAGCTCCTTTGTGTGGCTAGGCTTTTGATGCGACAAATTTGAAATGACCACAACCCTCTCAACATTTATTAGAATCTCTATTATGACACCAATTATGAAATGCCATGACCATTTTGCATCTACCCATGCTACCTTAATGGAAATCTTGGCGCTCTATCAAAAGATATCTGCTCTATAATTTATGCAACCCTTACCGAAGAAAACCTACAATTAACGAATTCAAAATCAGCAATAACTTCACTTCCCAAACTTTGATTTGGATGACTTTTTGGGGGAACTCTCAGTATTGTTAAAGAGGAATTTTGATATATGGCTAGACTCTTTAGATTTCACACAAAATGATTCAAAACTATGTATGAATCATCGTCCTATTTCCCCTCAAAAATTTCTACAAAAGAAAATAGAATAAAAAAATAAACAAACAAAAAAATCTTGCTCAAAAAAGAGCTCTAATACCACTTATAGTAAACCTTGATAAATAAAAGATAAGCCCTTATCCCATGAATAACCCCATGCTTCACAAATACCATAATCCATTCACGCCATAAAGAGCACAAGAATATAGAGAGAACTCTTAGGGTAGGGTAACACCATCAAATGTCCCTCATGGAAGGAATCACTCTACAAGCCATGCCTGCTACATTACAAGAAACAAAATCCAACATATCTTAATATGATATTAATTATGTGTATATACTTTCTAATGATTATAATTTGGGGTCTATACCAACTACCCCTTATTATTATATTATCCCTTCTACTACATAGTAGGCCTATTCCATACTTATGGCCGAATTACATTAATCATACCCCTTGGGTACCTCCCTAGGTATATTACAATGCTTACATTTCTTCATTTGCTTGTACAAGATCATAGATATCTTTATCTTATGTAGGGAAATTCACTACAACTTCATGAAACAACTTGAAATTGTAGCACCCAAGTCTTATTCCTTGAATATCCAAGGACTATTCCCATGGCATGCCCACTTTCTCAAACCCAAATGGCTGCAACAAATTGAGCACTTCCAGGACTTGTGGCTAACTAATTTTTCTCTTCAAATCATCAGAATATCTTATTCTGTTTTTTTGTTGAAAAAGGCTAGTAATTTTTTATTAAAAAGAAACAAAATTACATTTCAAAGATGCCAATGGAGTCGACATTCCATACCCCATGAAGGACACAAAAATTTGCTTATGCATTAACCCTTACCAAAAAGAGAAACCCTCCAAAAAATCAAGTATTTGATCCTTAAAAATATATATATATATATAATATATATCCCCAAATGGTCTTTCATTCGCATTGCACCAATTACACCCTACCTTAGATAACCCGTCAACCTTATTCCTCTATATATATATATATATATATATTGAAAGGATATTGGGTAATTCCGTGAATAAATTTAAAACTCTTCTTCAAGCACCAACTAGAGGATAATATTCCTCGATGCATATTGTTGTTTTAACCATTTAATCGAGAGAAGAGAATCCCTAAAATTCTGCAATTGCTAACGCCAACAAAAGCTCTCCCTATTTACGATAACAACTTGAAGTGGTGTAGCAATTGCCAAAAATGAAGCAAGGAATTTTAGTAAATATCGTGCTTCTCCCATGAAACCTCTTAAGTAAGGTAATGAACGAATCAACCATTTGTTGATATTGGGTTTGATTTATGTAGGATTACCTTCAATTCTCCTCTGCCAATCATGCGTCAATGATAAACCAAACACTATCTAGCACATTCACACTTCTTAAGATTAATTAATAATTGAGTCTTCTTAAGTGTGTCTAGAACTTGTTTCAAATGTGAGATATGCTCTTCCTAAATAGAGTTGAATATGAATATTTCATCCAAGTAAATTATTGGCAATGAGTCCATAAATGAGCACAACATTTAAGTCATCAAACATATAATTGTCGTAGGCATGTTACATAATCTGAAAAACATAATAAACCACTTGTCCTTAATGTTGTTTTCTATATGTCTTCCTATCTCACTCATGCTTAGTGATAGTCTATAGAAATCTTCCAACTTCCATCCCTCTAAGACACGATGATGATAGGTGGCACACCAAGTGATGCACTCAGATTGATCACTCGTTGCCCCAAGAGTTTTTGAACTATTTCTTCACTTCATCGAACTCCAATATGGACTATGAATATAATCCTATATTGGGCAATGGAGATTTTGTAAACAACTCAATCTCATGTTCAATCTCCCTTTTAGGTGGCAATCCTTGGGGTCCTTGAAATGTTTTCTTCTAGGCATTGATTGATTGTTTTTCTTGTTGTTGCGTCCTTCCAAAGTTGCTTTGTCCTTGACAAAGAGAGAAATTGTAGCCAATATCTAGAATTGGAGAATATCCAACTTTCGAGTAAGTCTAATACATTGTCTCTTAATCTATCATGGAACGCACTATTGTTCAAATGATGGAAGTAGTCAAATTTCCTGTGGAATAAAATCACAAGGTTATCTATAGTGGTAGGACTATCTCTCTATCCAAGAATTTGAATTTATCTAGAGGGGTTGTGAGAAGGGATTCCCCTGATGTCTAGTCATGCGAGTCTTCATTTTGTTGATAAGGAAAATCCACTTGATGTAGGGAATAGTAAAGTTACCTTAGAAACTGTGAAAAATCGAAAAAAATATCACCGATTGTAATCAACCGGTAATTATCCAACGTATTTAATTCTAAGAAAATTTATTTTATTGCAAATACTAAATAAAAACACAAATGTAATATTCACCAAAATATAAACTACAGAAACTTCAGAAAACCAATCACAAAAAGGACACCAATATTTTTGGACAAAACATCCCTGGGAAAAACCCAAAGAAAACAAGTTCTTCATATCTGAGGGTTTTATTATCTTCTTCAGCAAATTCTACAATTGATAAATATTACAATATTGCTTGCCAAACCCTAGCAAAGCTCCGACAAAATATTTCTTCACCTCCATGTTGAAATTTGGTACCGGAGGACAGGTGGTTCCCTTAGGCTTTGATCTTTGGCCTAGGGAAAAGTGTCCAAAAGATTTTAATTTTTCTCCTAAAGTGACTTTATAATTTTTATAAAGTTAAAATCTAATTTAAAAGTGACTTTAAGTGATAAAGTTACTAAGTCTAATTTTAAAGTGACTTTTATAAAGTCAATGAAAAATTAGAAAGGAAAAGTGACTTTGGAAATAAATGACTAAGTGGGTCTTTATTAAAGTGGGGTGAATTAAAAAATAGAAAGTGAGATTTTAATGTGCATTTAATCTCAGCCATTGATCTAAATCTATTTCAGCCATTGGATTTAGAGATCACCCAAAAGTCACTTGGATCACCCAAAAGTCATTTGGAGTTATATTAAGGGAGGAAAAGGAGGAAAAGATCACATTCGATTCAATTATTTCATGAGCAGATTGAGAGAAGGAGAGCAAGAGAGCAAGGGAGATTTCTGGACAGTGAGCTGCGGAGTATCAGCAGCAGAGTTTCAGCAACGGAGTAACAACAGCGAAGTTTCAGCAGGGCAGTTTTTCAGCAAGGCTGAGATAAGTTGTAAAAGTTTGCTTGCTGATTTTGCTGAATATTTCTCTTACTGTAAAAGGCTTTTTTCAGAAATAAAGAAGAGCTCTCAAACTGGTTTTCCCCAAGAGTTGTAGGGGGTTTTTCCAGGGTCACGTTGACCAAAAATATCAGTGTTTTAATGTGTTTTAATGGCTGTTTATTACTGCTGATTTTTATTTCTGCAATTTCCAGCATTCTGTAAATTTCCAGAATTTGTGTTTTCAGCAAATTTATTTTTTTTTAGCTTGTTGAATGTATGGTTATGGGAAAGGGCATTTAACTACATGGGAGAAATAAGGAGAAACTGAAAACCGGGGTCGGAAAACAGAAATTTTTACATGAATGAGATAGAAGACCCTGAATCTAGTTTCAACCATCTGGGTTGTGATTTCAAGATTGATAGAAAATCACAATGTATGATGGCTATGATCATACAGAAATTCATCCAATTATTGGTCCACCCTTTGTCATTAGTGGACATGTCTTTTGATCATTTTACATGTGATGTTAGATTATATGTTAAGCATGGGTATGCCTCCCTCAGTAAAGACATCATAATGTAAATATATTGTAATAGATGATGATCTCACAAGTTTTTCTTGATCCCGACTTGTCACAAGGTAAAGCACTTCAATGATCAATTGCTATTTCTGACATTGCACTTTAAGGGGAAATCTGTTATAGGCCATTTGTTCACATCTGGTCAATACGCTTGTTAATTAGATCAATCAACATCATTTTACCCCTTGTCATTACCTTTGCATAAAGCCCTAAGCATGACTCTCCCAAATCCCTGAATTTATGCTTTTAACCGCTTCATTTTAGTGATCTTAAGGCCCAACGCACCAAGTTTCCTTAAGACACTATGTTCACCAGCAATTTGACCTTCTCTAGACCTAAGTTGATTACCAATAGGTTGCCCCTTGTTGGGGGTGCGCTGATTCTAGAAATTTGGGAAAAATAAAAAGAATCATGAAGCTTCCTCTTCCAGAAGCTTCTAGGAGTTGTTACAACCATTTACCTTGGATGAAAGTCTTTAATCCTATCATATCCTACCTTGGATATTTCACCCCTTATCCCTTCATCTCATCTTACCATCAAGAGTGGATCTCAAGCCTAGATTGGTAAATGGATAAGAATTTGTAACCTACCACCCTCTTCTATATATTTATTGTTATCCACAAGCTAGGGGTTGGTTTTTAGAGATAGATTCTACCCTCATGCTTTTGTTGTGAGAGTCATTATTCCATGCATTAGGGTGACATAGAGGTACACTTTGTAACAATGAAGGACAAGTCAACTTGGAGGATCTCTTCTACAAGATCAACTCTATATTTGGTTGTAACTCTCTACATTTCTATTAATGCGAGTAATTTTTTTTTTAAGGAAACCATGGTTCGCAGTCACTGAGTGGCCACTACGTCCATGGGCAGTAATCCACACAGATCCACCAAAGGAGTCCTAATATATTGGGCCTAACCCCAAGGGCATCGAGGGGATTTGAGCTCGTGACCTCCCAATAGGCAAGGTACTTAGCAACGAGGGCTCAAACAATTGAGCTACCCCTTGGGGCTAATACAAAGAGTACATTATTTTCCTATATGTGTTGTTATGTTATTCATGTATTTCAATACCATGTTGATCTAGTGAATTAAGTGACTGGATTATGCTACACAAATGTCGTAGATTTTTGGCTTGTGTTGTTTGTTTGTGCAGGTTCTAATTATAGTGATTGAAGCTAGGTTTGGAACGTACAAGCCAAGAAAGGAGCGAAGCTTACGAGATTCCAGGTATGCCTCATCCCATTGTTCAATTACTTTAAGGAATACATTATAGTCCTTGCCTTTTTTTGTTCTAGGTCAGTCCACCAGAGCTAGGGAAGACACTTTTGTCCACAATGGTAGATTTTGTATAACATACACCCTCATTTTTAGTGACTTGTGGAATGGCATCTATGTAGAGGAGAACATTGCATCTACCAAGCCTACATTAAATAAGAAGCTAATTATTTGGAAGGACAATAACAACAAACCTGTGCCCCAATTACTACATTTGTAAGTGAAAAGGAAACAAGATGAATAAGCGATCTCTATTCATAACAAATATACATCTCTATGCATAATAAATGTAAATTACCATCTAATCTTATACAACATGTTAGTTGAACATATTAATATGATAGCCTTCCTTCACTGAAAAAGAGTAATGTTTTTGGTTTGCCTATTATTCCTATGAAATTGAAGTAATGTGGTGCTTGTCTCTTGGAAAGCATTGCAAACAGCCTTTTCATGATTTTATTTATAAAGCATGACTAATACATTTTGATTTGTATTGTATGGCCCTATACATGTTAATTCTGCTAATGGAAATAAATATACGATGAAATTTATTAATGATTACACCATTATGTGATGGTAGTACTCGTTGAAAAGTGAATCTCAAACTTTTGAAACTTCTAAAAAAAAATCATGTGTACATTTAAAATGGAACACAATCACATTTCAATTCCCTTCATATTACTAATGGAAGAGAATATACTTCTAATGAATTTGAAAACTATTTTCACTAACATGGGATTCAACATCAAACTACAATTCCATACAATCCCCAATAAAATGGTGTACCTAAAAGAATGAACAAAACTATCTTGACTACAGTTTGTTCCATAATATTTTTCAAAAATGTAAAGTTGATGTTTTGGGTTGATGCAATGTCTATGAAAAATAAATGTCCATCTCACACTCTCAAAGATAAGGATTCCTTTTAAAATTTGGTATGGTCATATTCCTTCAATAAGGCATCTCATAATATCTTTGGTTCCACCTACTATGCCTTGATTCCTAAGGAACAAAGAAGCAAGTTTGCAAGGTGTCAAGTGTGCATCTTCTTGGAACATTCAAATACCACCAAGACTTATCATCTTTATGATGAGATAAACGAGAAGTTTAATCTTTCAAAACATGTATTTTTTTCCTAAACCTTCCAACACTAACAACACTATTGAGAGATAGTTGAATCATTTAAATATATTTACTCATATAAAGACATATCATTAGATTGACAATAGTATTCTATATCTTTAAGGAGGGATCCTTATCTTGAATCAATCCTTGGAATCTCATTTTGATGCACCATCTCCCCCTAGTGAAATTATGACCACTTAACTGAATCGAGAAGATCCTTTAGATGATGTGATTAAGAGGATTGGAAGGCTAAATCTTTATGTATCTCCATCTTAATCAATGGAACAACCTCTACCAACTCAAAAAAAAATCTGCTAAATCAATCATCAAAACACTCAAAAGTGTCCATCTAGATGAGGTTGAAAAGACAAAAAGCATTCATAATGAGGTCAAAAATATCAAAACCAAAGGTTTTTCCACAAAATGAAGGTAACGTAGATAGTTCTAATTATGTTGAGACAAATGGTATGGATGTTTCGTATGATTGTAAATTGAATTTATCTATTAACCTTTCATATGGTGACTTCAACTTGATTGGATATTCTAACTCAGACTTTGACAAAGACAAATAAAATGGATTGTTGACTTCAAGCTATCTCATGAGGCTTGGATCAACAGTTGTCTTATGGAGGCTGTGCAAACAATTAATTCCAACAAATTTCATGACGAAGACAAAAAATGTGACAACTACAAAACTAACAATGTAAACTATGTGGCTCAAGAAGATTCTTGAAAATTTACAAAAAAAAAACAAGCTATATTCATCTTCTAGAGGACAATACTTCCACAATCAAGTTGGCCAAAAATCCCAATTTTCATGATCAAACAAAACACATTCATTTGATTCAATACCATGTAGAAAACAAAACTACATTTAAAACATTATTCATCAAATGCAGAAATTGCAAACATCTTCACCAAAACATTTGGAAAAGAAAAGTTTGAAATTTTCAAAATGATCGTCCTAGGCTTCCAAACACCCCTTCAACTTAACAAGGAGAACCTTACCTAAAATGTTTGTCTATATATATTAATTATACATTAATAAATTAATATTAAAAAGTACCCATTCTTAATACAAAAGCCATTAATCTCTACATTAATAAAAAAAATTGATCTATTTTTATTATGATATTCAAGGAATTGACAACTTCTTAACTATAATAACTTCAAAAATATATATTAATACTACTATCAAAAAAAATTGTAAAAATTTTTCATTTCCCACCCCGGTTTTCAGTTTCATCTTATTTCTCCCATAATAGTTAAATGCCCTTTCCCATATCCATACATTCAACAACTGGAAAATAAATTTTGTTGAAAACACAAATTCTGGGAATTTTACAGAATGTGGAAAATGCAGAAATATAAAAATCAGCACATATAAACAGTCATTCAACACATTTAAACACAGTGATTTTTGGTCAAGGTGACCCTGGAAAAACCCCCTACAACTCTTGGGGAAAACCAATTCAAGAGCTTCTTTTATTTATGGAAAATGCTCTTTACAGTAAGAGACATATTCAGCAAAAATCAGCAAGCAAACTTTTACAACTTATCTCAGCCTTGTTGAAACTCCACTGTACAGACTTGCCGAAACTCAGCCTTGCTGAAACTCAGCCTTGCGGAAACTCTGCCTTGTTGAAACTCCGTTGTACAGACTTGCTGAAACTCAACCTTGCTGAAACTCTGTTGTACATACTTGCAGCCTCCTTCTCCTCACTGTCCAGAAATCTCCCTTGCTCTCTTGCTCTCATTCTCTCAATCTGCTCATGAAAGAATTGATGACCTTTTGCCTCATTTTCCTCCTTTAATCTAATCCTAAGTGACTTTTGGGTAACCTCTAAATCCAATGGCTGAAATAAATTGAGATCTAGGACTGAGATTAAATGTTCATTTAAATCTCACCTTTTATTTTTTAATTCACCCCATTTTAATAAAGACCCACTTACTCATTTATTTCCAGAGTCACTTTTCCTTTTTAATCTTACATTGACTTTATTAAAGTCACTTTAAAATTAGACTTTAGTAACTTTATCACTTAAAGTCACTTTTAAATTAGATATGACTTTATAAAAATTATAAAGTCACTTTAGGAGAAAAATTAAATTCTTTGGACACTTTTCCCTAGGCCAAAGATCAAAGCCTTAGGGAACCACCTGTCCTCCGGTACCGAATCTCAACACTCCCTCTTACTGAGGAAGGTGTTCCTCACCACACCCATCTTGTCTCTGAAGTAGACATGCTTGCCCTGTGGTAAGGCTTTGGTAAGAATATCTGCAACCTGCTCATCAGTGGAAATATACTCAAGCTTCACAGCTCCCTTCTGAACATAGTCTCTGATGAAGTGATATTTGATCTTAATATGCTTTGACCTGTCATGAAATACTGGATTCTTCATGAGTTTAATGCAACTCTGATTATCACAGTAAACCACTGAAGGTCTCAACGGCCGACAAAATAAGCCAAACAACATCTTGCGAAGCCAGATGGCCTCACAACTAGCTAGACTGGCTGCTATATGCTCTACTTCTGCTTAACTCAATGCTATTGACTATTGCTTCCGGCTAAACCATGACACTACTGTTGAACCCAACCCAAGACATCACCCTGAAGTTCTCTTCCTATTAGAAGCACAACCTGCCCAATCAGAATCAGTATAACCTGCCAATCTCACTCCATCTCTCTGCCTGTAGTCCAGACCATAATCCATTGTCCCCTGCAAGTATCGCAAAATGTGTTTTGCAGCCACCCAGTGAACCTTCCTAGGCTCACACATAAATTGACTCATCGTGTTGACTGCAAAACAGATATCTGGTCTAGTGTTGACCAAATACGTCAAGGAACCAATCAGCTTCCTGTACAATGTGGGATCCACCAACTCGGATTCTGAAGCATGAAGCTTCTTCCAGTTGGTCATCATCGGTGTCGACATGGGTCTACAATCCTCCATGTGGAATCTGCTAAGGATGTCCACAATATACTTCCCCTGCCCCAGGAAGAAATGCCCCTCCTCCTGCCACACCTCCAAAACCCAAAAAGTAATGCATCAAGCCAATGTCCTTCATCTCAAACTCCGTCGCAAGATCTCTCTTGCAGTGCTCTATGAGTCTCTCTGCACCTGTAATGACCAAGTCATCCACATACAGCACCAGAATGAGAGGCTCCTCACCTATCACAATAAAATAAAGGTTCGGATCTGCCTCACTCTTTGTGAAACCCATCCCCTGCAAATAAGTGTCTATCCTGGAGTACCAAGCTCTGGGAGCTTGCTTCAGGCCATAAAGGGCCTTCTTCAGTCTGCACACATGGGACTCCTTTCCATGCACCTCAAAGCCTTGTGGCTGCTCAATGTACACCTCCTCCTGTATGAAGCCAATGAGAAATGCGGTCTTCACATCCATCTGGTGGATCTTCCAACCCATCTTTGCTGCTATCGATATAATGGAGCGAATTGAAGTATATCGAGCCACGGGAGCGAAGGTCTCCTCATAATCAACTCCCTCTACCTGGGAGAACCCTCTAGCCACAAACCTCGCTTTGAATTTCTCAATGCTGCCATCTGCAGCATGCTTTACCTTTTAAAGCCATCTGGAAGTAACCACGGACTTGCCCTCAGGCCTCGGCACCACCTCCCAAACATCATTCTTCATGATAGAAGAATACTCCTCCTGCATGGCCTCTCTCCAGACCTGCTGGCTAGCTGCCTCCTCATAGCTAGAAGGCTCAGAGTCAAGGATGTTGTTAACCATCGCCATATAGCTACAAAATCTCTCAGGTGGTCTACTCTCTCTGACCGGCCTCTTCGGCTCAGCAACAGATGTGGCATCTCTCAAGGTGTTCTGAAGCCACTTGGGCTTCCTCTTCCCTGAGCATGCTTCTCCCATAGGAGAATGAAACTCCTCCTCCTCATCACCATCAGTAGCCTGAACTCCTGACTGTCTGTCTGCTGTCCTCCTGCCTGCACCTGAACCTGTAGAAGCTGAGGTACCGTGGGAACTGTCCAGTGGACTCCCTAGTGAACTGCTCTGTGACCTGCTCGGAGCAACACCCATCTGGCTCGGTGAGCCACTGCTTACTGATGGACCTGACATCCTCATAGATGTACCTCCTGATCCTCCTGATCCTCCTGATCCCTGCCCACTGGATCCCTGCGACTGCCTCAACTGCTGCTGAGGCTGGCTGATCCACATACTCCAACTCCCGTGATCTCCTAAAGGCCCTGTCCTCCTCGAACTTCACATCCCGTCTGACAACAACTCTCCTCTGTGCAGGTATGTAAATCTGAAAGGCCTTTGAGGTCTCACTGTAGCCCACAAAGATACCCTCCTCTGCGGTGGGCTCTAGTTTGGTCCTCTTCTCCTTGGGTATATAGGAGTATGTAATGCATCCAAAGATATGAAGATGACCAATATCAGGCTTCTTCCCAAAGAAAGCCTCCTCCGGAGTCATGTGCCCCAAGGCACGATGCGGACTCCTGTTCTGCAAGTAAACAGCTGTGTTGCAGGCCTCTGCCCACAAAAACAATGGCAACCCCTGATCATGTAACATGGCTTTGGCAGCCCCTATGATGGATCTGTTCTTCCTCTCCGCACCCCCGTTCTGCTGGGGGTTGTAAGGAACAGTGAACTCCCTCCTAATGCCTGCCTCCGCACAATAGTCAACAAACTCTCCAAGGGTGTACTCTCCTCCATTGTCCGACCTCAGGGACTTGATCTTCCGACCTGTCTGTGTTTCCACAAGAGCTCTAAACTCCTGAAACCGCTTGAAGACCTCACTCTTGGTCTTCAAGAAATAAATCCAGTTCCTCCTGGAGTGATCATCAATGAATAAAACATAGTACTCATATCCACTCAAGGAAACATGAGACATCCCACTGCTCACATCAAATGTATCAAATCAAGTATCCCAGTCGCTCTGCTGTCACTGCTGGGAAAAGGGGATTTGGCAAACTTGCCCATAGCACATCCTCTACAGGTATCAAAGTGATCAGTACTGAAATCTGGCATACCTGTAGTGATCTCCCGCAAGGTCCTCAAGGCTCCATGATACATATGTCCCATCCTGCGGTGCCAAATCTCAAACTGCTCAGAACTGCTAGCTCTGCTGTCGGTACTACTACTCAATGCCAAAAGGGGCTGGAATGCAAACCTATACACCTTTGCATGGCGTACACCTATCACTCTAGCTGACTCAGCTGGAGCGCCCCTGGGATACATCAACACCTGTCCTCCCCTGAACAGTACCTCATATCCTCTGTCCTCCAAAACTGAGACAGATATGAGGTTCTTCCTCATCCCTAGCACATAAAGAACCTCTGTCACTTTCAAGGGAGGTTTGGACTCCCTCTGAAATGTCAGTGTCCCCACCCCGACTGCTCTAACAACTCTGTCATCACCGAGTACTACCTCAATATCAGTGCCACTCTCTGAAAGCTCCGAGAAATACTCACGGACTCCTGTCATATGACGTGAAGCCCACTGTCTACATACCAGATACCTGTAGATGCTCCGCTAATCGAGGGAAAAGCCTGCTCCCTCTGAACCTGTATGGCAGGTGATCCTGCACTAGAGGACTCACACATAGTGAATGCAAACTCTCGGTCAAAACGACCTGCAAAGTCCTCAATCTCTGCTGAAGCTGCCAAACTCTGGTCCTTCCCCTTCTTCTTCTTCTCCGGACACACAACTGCATAGTGTCCCATCTTTGACAATTCCAACATTTCACCTTGGAATAGTCCTTCTGTGTGTTTACCTATTTACCTTTACCTTTTCCTTTGCCCCCACCACTGCTTGTGGAAGCCTGCTTCTTCCCTTTGCATTTCTTGCCTCCTGCCACCAGTGCTACATCCTCATCCTACTCAACTGGCTTGGCTTCCCCAAGCTGACCTTTCCTGATCTCTGTCTGAATGCAATCATCGCAAAACCTCTCCCATGTGGGAAGGGTCTCACGTGCACAAACCCCATCAGCAAAGTTCATCCATGAACGGGGGAGACCATTTACCGCAATCCGCACCAACTCAGTGGGTGGAATGGCCTCTCCAATCGCTGCCAACTCATCTCTCACATTAGTAATCATAGTGAGATATCCAGTTGCACTATCATTACCCATCTTAATGTTCTTCAGCTTCTCCTTCAGAACCATTTTCCGATTCTCATTGGTACTCTGGTAGAGATTGGACAATGCTGTCCACATCTCATGGGCATTGCTCTTTCCTCTCACATGAGGAATGCAATGGTCTTTGATTCCGTCTAGAATCAGCCTCTTACCCTTGTTGTTCTTTATATTATAAGCAGCCAACTGAGTAGCATCAGTAGGCACAACAACAGGGGTCTGAATGGTATGCACCATGATATCCCAGACTTCTGCCTCCTCAAATATACTATGCATTCTCTCCTTCCAAACGCTGTAATTTGTATGCCCATCCAACCTATCCTCCACCCTCAATCCCAATGACATCATCCTGTACTAAAACTGAAAATAGCACTGTTGTAGTAAAGATAAAACCTGCTGTTTATGAAAAATCAGCTTGCTTGAATTTTCTAAGTGAAAAATCAGCAGCTGTAATTTTTCCTTTTGCTGTCCCAAACTGCCCTTCAGCACTCAAGCTCTGATACATGTTAAAATTTCTGTTTTCCCACCCCGGTTTTCAGTTTCTCCTTATTTCTCCCATGTAGTTAAATGCCCTTTCCCATAACCATACATTCCACAAGCTGAAAAAAATAAATTTGCTGAAAACACATTCTGGAAATTTTAAAGAATGCTAGAAATTGCAGAAATAAAAATCAGCAGTAATAAACAGCCATTAAAACACATTAAAACACTGATATTTTTTGTCAACGTGACCTTGGAAAAACCCCCTACAACTCTTGGGGAAAACCAGTTTGAGAGCTCTTCTTTATTTCTGAACAAAAACAAAAAAAACAAAAAAAAAAAACAAAAAAACAAAAAAAAAAACCTTTTTACAGCAAGAAAATTTCAGCAAAAGTTACAGCAAAATAATTTTTTTCAGCAAGCAAACTTATCCGTTTTCAGCCCAACAGACCACCTGAAAACTTCTCAGTTTTCAGCAAAAAAATCAGTTTTTTCTGCTTGTTCTTGCTGCTGTTCTGCTTGTCTTTCTGCTGTTCTGATTTTGCTGAAGAGCTGCCTGGTATGTGTGCCAAACTGCTGCGTCTTTCTCCTTCTTGTCCAGAAATCTCCCTTGCTCTCTTGCTCTCCTTCTCCCAATCTGCTCATGAAAGAATGAATGATCTTTTCCTCCTTTTCCTCCTTTAACCCAACCCTAAATGACTTTTGGATGATCCCTAAATCCAATGGGTGAGATAGATTTAGATCAATGGCTGAGATTAAATGCACATTAAATCTCACTTTCTATTTTTTAATTCACCCCACTTTAATAAAGACCCACTTAGTCATTTATTTCCAAAGTCACTTTTCCTTTCTAATTTACATTGACTTTATTAAAGTCACTTTAAAAATTAGACTTTAGTAACTTTATCACTTAAAGTCACTTTTAAATTAGATTTGACTTTATAAAAATTATAAAGTCACTTTAGGAGAAAAATTAAATTTTGGACACTTTTCCCTAGGCCAAAGATCAAAGCCTAAGGGAACCACCTATCCTCCGGTACCAAATTTCAACATCTTGAAAATGGTTCTCCATTCAAATTTGCAAGCTAAATTGTGCCAACATCTATAATTTCCTTGATGAAATATGGCCCCAACCAGTGCATCTAAAACTTTTTTGGAAACTTAGCGAACTTGCTATTATATAATAAAACCAAGTCATTTACCTTGAAGGTGCATAGTTTGATGTGTTTATCATGCCAAAATTTTTCACATTCCTTTTGAACCTGCTGATGGAATCTAGCCATAAAGCTATCTTCTTCAAGCTCCATTAGTTGCGCAAGTCGTTCTTCTACAACTCCGTGGTCTGCCATTCCTGTGAAAGCCACTATGCGTAGACTCGGTACAATATATTCCATTGGCATTATAGCCTCGACACCATAAACCAATCAGAAAGGTGTCTGACCTGTTAGATTTTTGCAAGTAGTTTTGTATGCCCATAACACTGCTAGTACACACACGTCCATTGCACATTGCAAATATTCATCAGCACATTCTCTAATATCCTATTGAAAGCCTCAACTATTACATTGGCCTGAGAATGATATGGTGTACGTTTCTGATGGTAAACCTGGAACTCTTCTGTCAGCATGATCATTTCATTGAGAAAATGTTTATTGTGGACACTCATCAATACCTTTAGGCAACCAAACCTGGTCAACACATATTCAAACAAAAAAATTTCTATTGTTACCCATGTACATTCCTTCACAAGTTGTGCCTCCACCCATCTAGTCAAATATTTTGTTGTGGTGATGATGTAGCGTGCACCTGTTTTCTTACCTGGGGGTTGAATCGGTCTTAAAAAATCAATTTCCCATTTCCCAAATGGTTGCAATGACACATGCAGATTCAGCGGTAGCTCATTCCACCACGACAGCCTGCCCATCCTTTGACATGCATCGCATGCCTAACAATATGCTTTGAATATTTATTCAGCGTTGGCCACCACAAGCTAGTGTGCAAAACCTTCTGTGTCATTGATTTTCTTGCATAATTTCCTCCCATAGCTCCTCCATGAGCTTCAGCAAGGATACTATTTTTTCAAAATCGAGCACATATCGTCGAAGTATCTCATCCAATCCCATCTTATACAAATGGCCTACAATTACTAAGAAATCAGCCGCGCGCACTACCAACTCTTTCTTCTGCTGACTGGTGTACCCTTCTGGGACCATCCCTGTAGTCAAGAAATGGATAATATATGTGAAGTGGTTATCCGCTACACGCACCACAAAGAGTTGTGCGTTGGGTAGCCCTTCCTCCAAATTAGTAGGCTCTTCCCTTGTCTCAATGTGTGATAGATGGTTATGTCCTACATTCAATCTTCTTGGTTTCACAATTACCTCAAAATCATATTCTTGGAATAACAACATCCATTTGCATATCCCCCCCCCCCCCCAACACAGGCTTATTGACTAGGTGCTTCAAGGCAGAGTGGTCTTTGTACATCTTGAAATGTCCACCCAACAAATAGTGCCTGAACTTTTGGAGCGCATACACCATCGCCAATCCTTCGTGCTCTATCGTTGAATAATTCTTTTCAGCCTTTGACAATTTTCTGCTTTCAAATTCTATAGGGTGATCTAGTTCTCCTTCACCAGCCTGTGTCAGCATTTCTCCCAATGCAATACACAAGGCATCAATGTGCACATGGAATTCTTTCTTCCAGTTTGAGAAGACCAAGATCGGTGCGGTAACCACTTTCTCCTTCAAGACATCTAGACTGCGCTCACATTCTTCATTCCAACAAAATGTAGCATCCTTCTTTAGCAATTTTCCCATGGGCGTGGTAAGCTAAGCATAGGCCTTGATGAATTTTTGATAATACTCGGTATGGCCCAGCATTGCACGCAGTTGTTTAGCACTCCTTGGGGCTTCCAAATTTATTATTACCATGATCTTGGCAGGGTCCACCAAGATTCCTTGCATGCATACCACATGACCCAAGAAAATTCCAAAGGGGACACAAAACAAGAATTCTTCAGGTTCAGTGTAATCTGACACCTTCAGCACGTATCCAACATTAAGCGCAGATTGTCTACATGGCGCTTGACTAGCCCAAACACTATCCAGTCATCAAAATAGACCTCCAAGAATTTGTGAATGAAGTCCTTGAACTTCACAGTGACTATGCAAGAGAATATTACCGGCACATTCTTGATTCCAAACAGTAGTACTATATACTCGAAACAACCCCATTTCATCGTGAAGGTTGTCTTACTACTATGCTCTGGCACAGTCATAATCTGATGGTACCCAGAGAACCCATCAGTGAATAAATGCACTTCCTATCCTCCCACATTGTCCAGTACTTCATTAGTAAACAGTGTTGGAAACGGATCATGGACATAGGCATCATTAAGCTTTATGAGATCTGTGCAAATCCTTATTTCATCATCCTGCTTCTTTTCCTGAAGTACCATTGGACTCACCCAACCAGATTCCTCCACTAGCTCGATAATACCTGCTTCAAGCATTTTATCCAACTCTGAGAGGACATTTTCCTTGTATTTGGGATTGAGGTGACATGGCCTCCACTTAACAAGCTTCGTGTCTGATTTTAGAGTTATTTTCATCACTCCCAAATCGCCTATGATGCCTTTCAAGTCCAAAATTTTGGTAGCGAATAAATCCTAATATTCACGGAGAAACTTAGCGACTTTATCTACTGTAGCACCATCCCAGTAATCCTTAATCTTCACAAACTTCAGCTCCGCCTTTGTGCCAATGTTTACTTGCCTATTTTTCAATGGCACGGTGATGTCTGGATTCCTATCTACGGTACCTCAACCTCGTGGTGGCTTTCTGTTTCTAGGATTTTAATATTCCTTGGATCCTCATCCTCCACTTCAACAGTCATATTATAGCATTACAGTGCATAACACAACTGGGTGCTCCAATTTGGTTGAACCAATTCGAAAGGATCCTATGGGATTCATAAGATCATTTCCTTAACCTCTTACAACACCTCATCAATTCTCTCGAATCTGCCTTCAAAGCTAAATGTCCTCATGAACCCTTCTCTTAAGAAATCCCATTCCGTGGTGTTGTGGCAGAGCTCTGTTTCCAAATACCAATTCATAGGGATTATGTCCAGAGTGTGACAAAATAAATGCACCCATTCTGGCTACATCTTTGTTCCATATACCTTAGCCCATTTGGCAAATGATCGCACAGGTCATTCGTCCAATCATACTTCTCTGTTACCTGTACTTTAAGCTAACCAAACCGTGTTCTCGTCATCCTTTTGTAATCACGCCACTCATCAAAGTTGTCTTTGTGCATACCCCACCATTGAGTGGGTGTAGCGTGCAGTGCGAGTCTAACACCTAAAAGCGATGATCCTTTGGAACTTCTCTTTCAATAGAATCAAAAAATTTATCCACGTCAATTAAACCATCATAGTAAAGAAAATTTCTTACCTCTAATGATACACAGCACAACGACTTGGTCATCATGTTGCAGCGCAGTGTGGATACTTCATGTAGCCTATTTTTCCAATGTTCCAACTCTTCATCTAAATCTGAGGTACAGGAAAATTTGTGATCCCATGCAATTCATCCACCAGGTCTCGGATTGACCTAGTCTTGGTCTTACATCGTTATTTCATAGATCTGATCCATATCATCATCACTCTCCTCATAGTCGCGAGCTGGTTTGGTATAGCGCGATCCTTCCGCAGGGTCCAATGGTACTACAACATGGAACAATTTACTTTCAAATGACATTGTCCACTTCTTCAAATTGATGACCCCATTCATGTCGATATCCCAATCAATTCCCAGAAGCGTAGGGTATGGATTGCTATCATCAACAATCTCTATTACTTCAAAATCAACCAATGCCCTCACACCTTTTATATCTATGGTAACTCCCTGCAATCGTCCCATAGGGATAACCTTCTTTTGGTTCACCATCCTCATTTGAATCGGAGACCACTGCAACACAGGTCTCCCCATCCTCTCCCAAGTTTTTTTAGGCAATACGTTTGCATCAGGCCCCAAATCTAGAATAAGCTAGTCCATCTCATAGTCTCCTATTTGTGCAGTAAGCCTCATCTCGTACCCTATTCTTACCTTATTCTTACCGATATTTCTGACTATGTGAGGTCCATCAAAAGTATTATCCTTACTGGCACATTTGTTGATCAACTCCTATGGCCCTTTTACTGTCTTTCTATCGCATAATAGTTTCATACAAGTCTCTAAGAATGTGGTAAGCATAGAGGGGTCAACCTCTATAAGCGCTCTGGTATCTGGTAATTTGTTTTGACTTCCTGAGGTAGAGGCCTCAACAAAGCTTTTCTTTTCTTCCATGAACATTTCCTTCGCATGCTCCAGATCAAACCCAAACTCCTTCCTTGGAGCCTTGCGAACCCATCCACCTTCTTCAGGTTGCTTTCCCTTATCATCACTAGTCGTGATCCCACTTCACAGTACAATATTCACATTTGGGTCCTCTTCGCATGGCTCAACCCTCATCATCTATAGGTTTTGGGTAGGATGCTAAGGTTGTGCCTTCTTCTCCTACATCTTGGCCATTAGCATAGGACATTCTTCAATTGTGTGGTCAAACTGAGTGAAGTATTGATGTGATGGGCTTGTTTGATTCATACACTCCCGTGCATAGTGTCCTTGCATTCCGTACTTGTAACAAATGACCTTCCCCCGACCTTTACTAGGTCCTCCTCCTCCTTTGCCTCATCTGTGCCCCTGATATCCTCTACGCATTCCCCTAGCGCCCTGATCTGGAGGCTGATTTTCTACTTGCATTTAATACATAGGTGTTCTTTCCATCATTAATTCATAGCTACAATAGTGGCGCTCATTTTGGCCCACTGGTTTTCAAAAATCACAAAACAATTGTTTTAGGGTCTGTACACACTTTTGTAGCAAATTACAATTTTTTGTTACATGTTTTATGGCTACTTGACAAATAGCGCACCATAGCATGGGCCCCGCACTTGGTCCTGTTGGAGCTTCCTGCCTTAGGGGCATAGGCCCTCCTCCTGTGATGTAATTCACAAAGACAAGGAAACGTTCTTTATCATGCCCCTTGTTTTTACACTTGAGACACCAAACTTCCTTGCGCACCTCCGTCCGAGCTGCTTTTTCCTTTTTCAAGCTCTGTAACTCCAAGCAAAGCTTCTACAACTTCGCGTGAATCTGTTGAACTCCACGTAGATCCAAATCCAAGCATTAAGGTAGTGGCATAACCTGCTTTTGACACAAGAGCATCTTAATCCAAGTATTCAGATATTTTAAATACTTACCTCGTGTTCCCTTGAAGAAGCATCGCTCTTCTTCGTTGTAACTGACTGAGGTATCAACTGTGAACTCTGTAACAAATCCTTCGATGACTCGATCAAGCCAATGATCAACTATGCATGTGATCTTATCTTCAGAAGCTTCTAACCTCCGCATGAGTTTTTGGGTCCACACTATTGGACCATCCAGCCTCCACCTTCCTTGGTCGTCTGCCAATTTAGCGACCCAATCATATATTTCAATCGGGAAGGTGCAGAAGAAGATCTTATGTATTTTTGTGTACAAATATTTGTCCAACCATTGGTTTTTTGTCAAGCGTGGGTTCATGTTTTCTTGCACCACGAATTTATGGATATTTCTATCCAACCACTTCTCAATTTCCTTCTTAGTCATATTCCAGTGATGCAACATCACACATCTCTTTGTGCAGATCCTAGTCCTGACAACAAAACCATTTTTTGGCTTAGGGCATCCTAACCCAATTTTAGAGTTAGTTGCGCCAAACAAATCCCTACACTACAGGCCCTTTCAGCATCAATATGCAGTGTGCGGACTAAAGTCTCACTCGAAGTAGTATGGGGGGGTGTTGGAACCAAGTTTCCACACCCATAGATCAGTGTGATGTGTTTTGTGTGACCTAGATATTCCTTCACGTAGACCTCTATGCTCCTACAACCTATTGCTCTAACTTTCTTCAATCAGCCTCTATACCTCCGTGAAGGTCTACCACTGGCATTTTCAAATCCTAGACAGGTGAATCAGCTACTTGCGTACACCATAGATTACTCTTAGACCATTATTTGCTCAAATATACTTGAGTGTTGGATAACTTTAACAAAAAGCGTTATAATCTTTGCGTAATCACTTAACATTATTTGCATTCAGATAACGATGTATAACAAGTAAATTCGCGCATCAATACATCATTATTTCATAAAACCATTATTCATCACAACATAAGGTGCATTCATAAATAAAAAAAGATAATGGATAAAACACAAGAATTTCTGCAACAATCTTCTTTATTGATATTCAGTTAAGCTTAGATACACCCAAACTTCCTTGCGCACTCAGTTGCAGCGGTCCATGCACTCAACTGCAGACATTACTCTAGGCCTCTACACACTCAACTACAGAGCCTTTCCTTCCTCTAAGAATTCTACTTCTGCGCTAGACTTATTTTCTTGTACCTATAGGAAACTTCATACTTCATTACTTAGACATTCCTAAGACACACCTATTTATACAATCCCATGGTCCACAAACCATGGGTAGATCTTTAAAGCCGACTCAAGTTACATAAAAGAAGGGTAAAACCCTTTTTTATTCTTTAACTAACTACGCACTCTATGACCACAACTTTCGGAGACTTTACATCTTTGTACATCAACACTTGGGAGTTTCCCCTAAAACTGACCGAGGGGACCCCATCCCAACACAAACTCTATTTTCTACGCAAATAGCTATAACTATGCCCAATCACAAAACCAGTAATTAAAATAGATGCAGATATATCCTAAGAAATTTGTTAAGGATTAAAACCCAGCTTTACAACCATTTATGAATTTACTTATTTACCTATGTAGATGCATAGATGAATTTTCTAATGTGGTTGTTGTAATAGATGACAATGAGCATATACTAAGTCCTATAGTTATAGGTGGAATGCCAACTAATGCATAGTGTTCCTATCCTTAGACAGAGTATCAGCTTTGATATGATGTTGTAAGATGTGGGACACAAAAGATTCAATAATTTAATTTAACCCAAAAATCAGTCCAATAGCTAATTTTTGGAGTACCACCACCTAGCACTGCAATTAGGTTTATTTTAATTGTCAAATAGCCACTAGGGGGTGTGCTCTTGTCACCAACCACCCTCCTGTTTAGAACACAAGAGAGAGAAGGATTGAATGGAACTATCAACAAACCCTAAATCATCATGAACCATAAGTATATCATAAGGATAAGAGGAGATGAACCCATGATTAAGAGAAACATAAGATATGGTATCATTCGATCTTTTATGGTACTATGGTATGGGAAATTTTTATGACACTATGACAAACAAGTCCCGAAATTTATGTGGCTCTATGACGCTTCTTTATGGTTCATAACACATCTTAAGTATTATATCATTGTGGAATGAAAAATATCTACCATATATATTTTTGAGAATTACAAATGTTTCCAAGGAGATCTACATAAACATGGAATCCCGACAAATTAAAGGAATCCAAGGCAGCCAAATTTTCTGAATATGATGGATTGGAAAATAAGACAATGGTTTGAACTAACCAAAGAACAATGTACATGACATATCCAAACTAATAACAAACCCAAACATGTCATGGAAGACATCCAAACCAGCTATCTCTAATCCCCGTATCTTTGAGGCAAATATCAATTCGATCATTTTCTCTATGGCATCCTAAGGTTACATCACCCTATAATGTACAAGTTCACTATGACAACATACTTCTAAAAGTCAAGGCATCTATGATGACATTACTGAAGACGTCCAAATCTAATAACTCTTCTCTATTGAAAAATGTGAGTTCTTGTGGACATCTCCTATGGAAAAACAAATCATATGGACAACTAAAGACTCAATTTGGCAAATTATCTGTCATATTGGGAAATTAAACCACCTACTTCTTGTTGATTCATAGCAGATAAATGAACTTGCATTTCTAAAGACACTTGTTTCAGAGCAGATAAATGAACTCACATTGCTAAAGATCGGGCTCTTCAATTTCTGAATTTTTTAAATCCTGTTTTTCTCCAAATTAATTAAATATGAAAATTTTGACCAATTTAATAAACGTAAAGTTGAGATCTATTCAAAATCATATAAATTAACTTCAAACAATTCATTTTTATAAAATATAGATTTATTTTTTAATAAACTTAATGTTAAAATGGATCTAAAATCACAAAAAATAACTTCAAATAATTCATGATTATAAAATATAAATTTACCACTTTTAATTTCCTCTCCTTGTAAGCATGGCTTTCTAATTGATGGTAAGCTTAGTTCTTCTTTGGAAAAGAAACTCCAACAAAGAGACTCCAACACATCTTCAAACAACTTCAACAAAAAGACTCCAACACATTTTCAAAGAAAATTTCATTGAATATGAAGGAGCTATATTCTCAATTTAAATAAAATAGTGCTTAAAAAAAATGTAAGAAACCCTATAAATATTGGTGGGAAATTTAAATCTTAATAAAAATGGTGGGTTTAAATCCTAATTTCAACATAAAATAGGAAGGAGTTATATTCTCAATTTAAACAAAATAGTCCTAAAAAAATTGGCAAGAAACTCTAAAAATATGGTGGGAAATCTAAATCCTAATAAAAATGGTGGGAAATCTAAATCTTGATTTCATTGAATAGGAATGGGTTTATCTATTCTCAATTTAAACAAAATAGTCCTAGAAAAATGGCAAGAAACCCATAAAAATATTAGTGGGAAATCTAAATCCTAATTTTATCTAATAGGAATGAGTTTTATTCTCAATTTAAATAAGATGCTGATAAAAAAAATGGTAGGAAACTCCCAAAAATATTAGTGGTGAATCTAAATCCTAATAAAATTGATCTAACTAATGAGAAGAAACCAAAGTCCATGTGATCCAATACATGGTCCTCTTTTGTCGAAAATTTGGGCCCTTTGTCTCAAAATATCTTATCTTCTTTGGAAATAGGACATAAAAAAGTTGTTCTAGATATTTCAAAATAGAGCACTCTTCACCTATGTTCCTCTCCTTTGTGCCACATATGATGTGAATTTCAGTTTTGATTTTCTTGAATTAAACATTCTTTTTTTTTGTAAATGTGATCCTTGACTATGCCATGAATACCCTCCAAAACATTCTTAACTGATGGGAATTGTTCTTCATCTGTGAAGCTAGTGGAATGTGACAAGTCATCCAAGATACCTCTAAATATTTTATTTGTGCCTTGGGGAATGTGAAAGATGCCCTCACTATAAAACATGCATACAAATTTGTAGCCAAGTGGCCCAAATGTGAGATGTTTCCACTTGTGAGATTGTGCTTCCAAATATGTGAGCTCAACAATAAAGCACACCTTAAAATACATGAATGTATCTTATGGGGTCTTTTATGTGATTAGATCACTAGAAATGAAAACCATCTTTACATTGGATGATTTAACATCTTGATGATCCCTGTCCTATTCACCACAACTTTTTTATTCATTATTCCAATAGATATTGATGGTGTTCATGAGCCTATTTATAGTTGTGATAAGGGGATTAGGGGCTCCTTATCACATCCCATAACCCCTAATGTGTTCAATACCTTAGCCATGGGAGCCCAAGGTTGTAGTTTTAAGGGCATTGGGACCAAGTTTGGGGGTTCATAACATTAGGAAAAGTGGAATGGAATGACCAAAAAGGTTGTGGGGGGGTATGTTATGGTGTATTGAACAGGGCAAGGGGAAACAAGGGTAACATGGATGGTAGAAGTCAGAGGTAAAAGCATGATTTACTAAGATCTATAATCCTAGCATTAAAGAATGAGAAGGGGTCTTAGGACTTAATTTCATAGGGTCCAGGGGACCTAGAGGGAAGGTAGCAAGAACAATTGACAGGGGAACCCCTAAAAGTGGTGATAAGGGGATTAAGAGTCCAATTATCACAAACCATAATCCCTTAGCCCATAACCACTAAATTCTCTATCCCCTTAACCCCCAATCCATACTCCCTTAACCCCTACACTCACAACTCATAACCCATAAACCCCTTGAATCATTAAATCTTAAGACAATAACCCCTAACCTATAATCTGTGAACCAAATCCTAAGCCTTAACTCCTTATCCTCTTAATCTGTAACCGTTAACCCCTAACCCTTCACCACCTAAACACTTTAATTGCTAACCCCTTAACCACTAACACCTAAATCCCCTAAATCTTAAGTCCTTAACCGTTAAACTTAATTGTGTCAATGTAGAATATAGACATAAGAGAAAATAAAATGATCTTATCCACATCAATGCTTGAAATAGCCTTAAATTAGTCATTGGTTGTGAGCCAGGGGTGAATGTGGGGCACTATTAAAGTTACATCATGTTTAAATTCCCTTTACATTGTGAGGTTGTTCTACAATACTTGAAGCATCATCACAAGGAAGCATGACACATTTTTGTGGAGGAGCGATTAAATTTGTAACACAATTCAAGTGATTTACACCAACTCCAATGGAAATCACATCATTGTATGTTTGTGTCAAGTTGTTAGAAAGGTTATTTATAGAAAATACATTCAATGTACTTAGACTTCATATTTTTAGGGTCTCGACTCTAACCAGGATTTGTGCCAGGAACACTTCATGCAAATGAAAAGGGGCCTTTTTGTTAACCACATAAGCACAACTAGAGTGTCGAATGTTTCCCTTTAGATCCCCCTTGGTGCGTTCCAAGTGGGTTTACATTTGTGTCGATTTAAAACTAATAACAATGGCCTTTCTCTTCTTAATAGCATCTTATTTTCACTTGTTCAATTGTTCTTCCAAATATGTGAACTCAACAATAAAACACACCTTAAAATATATGAATGTCTCTCAACATGTGAAATACGTAAACTCTTAACAAAGTCTTCCTTTGTTGGAAATTTGGGATTTTTGTCACAAGATATCTCCTCTTCTCTAGATAGACGACATAAACAAGATTTTTTATGTTTCTAAATGGAGTATTCTTCACCTATGTCCTCCTTTTCACCATGTGATACAAATGTCAATTTTCTTGTCTTGGCTATGGTGTTCTTCTTTTATACATGTGACCTTTGACTATTCACATCGAGTTTACTAACATCTACATTCCTAGCACTATAGATTGAGAAGGGGGCTTAGGACTTAATTTCATAGGGTCTAGCGGACCTAGAGGGAAGGTTGCAAGAGCAATTGATACGGGAACCCCCAAAAGTGGTGATAAGGCGATTAGGAGTCCAATTATCAGAAACCATAAGCCTTTAACCCATAGCCACTAAATTCCCTATCCCCTTAACCCCCAATCCACAATCCCTTAAACCCTACACTCACAACTCATAACCCATAAACCCCTTGACTCATTAAATCTTAAGACACTAGTAACCCCTAACCTATAATCCATGAACCAGCTCCTAAGCCATAACTCCTTATCCTCTTAATCTATGACCCTTAACCCCTAACCCTTCACCACCTAAACACATTAATTTCTAACCCCTTAACCACCAACACATAAATCCCCTAAATCTTAAGTCCTTAACCGCTAGACTCAATTGTGTCAATGTAGAATAATATACATAAGAGAAAATAAAATGATATTATCCACATCAATACTTGAAATAGCCTTAAATTAGCCATGAGTGGTGAGCGAAGGGGTGAAGGTGGGGCACTATTAAAGTTACTTCATGTTTAAATTCCTTTTACATTGTGAGGTTGTTCTCCAGTAGGGTTGAAGTACCATTAACAAGGAAGCATGACACACTTTTGTGGGGGAGCGATTAAAGTTGTAACACAATTCAAGTGATTTATACCAGCTCCAATGTAAATGATATCATTGTATGTTTGTGTCAAGTTGTTAGAGAGGTTTCTATAGACAATACATTCAATGTACTTAGACTTCATCTTTTCAGGGTCTCGACTCTAACATGGATTTGTACCAGGATCACTTCATGCAACTGAAAGGGGAAATTTTTATTTAACCACATATGCACAAGAGCACCAAATGTTGTCCTTCAAATCCCCCTTGGTGCATTCAAAGTGGATTTACATTTGTGTCGAGTTGAAGCTAATCATAATGACCTTCCTCTTCTTAATAACATCTAATAGCTTTTCCATATACATGAGATAAAATTAAAGGATCACATCATCTATAGATGCCCCCATTTATTATGAGATTCAAGGGATGTTCTATTGCCTTTATCAACATTTGGATGCATCGTTATCATGATTGATTGCAATTTGGCTGTAGAAAATTATAACAGTTTTTCTCTTTCCTTTCACCAAGTTTGACCGAGTTGTTTTAGGTTGACTTTGACCTCCTGAACAGATCGAGTTTGAGTGGGGAAGACCGAGCTATTTTGAGGATGATTTATTGTTGATTTGGCCAACATTTACTTTCTGGTTAGGGATGAAGTTTGACTGCATATATTGACATGATTGTTTTGACTTTGAATTGGACGAGTTAATTTGACTTTTGTACTCTCTCTTTGTGCTCAACTTTTGATATAATAAGAAGAATAATTGATCAAAGGATTTTCCCAAGATTGGTCTCTAGCATCTACCAAATCTGGTGTCCTCTTGTCTTGGCTTGTCTTCTACATATTGTTTTATGTTCTATCTACTTTTATGTCAATGTGATTAGCGGTTAATGTGATTGCTACTAGAAATCTAAAATGAAATTTTTATTGGGCTGCTTAAGGAACATTGAAGTAATTGTGCTAAGCATAGAACATACCATTCTTAACTAAAATTAATAGATTGTCATCTCAACCCCTACGATTCTTGTCACGTTGATCATTTTCCATCTAAGCTATACAAATCTATATGTAATTCATGTATGTATCATTGGTTTGATCACACCTTGCCTTAACCATCTAGGACACTGGGTGTAGGAAGAGGTTCATTTAGCTACCACATTTAGCTGGATATGTATGATCCATGTGTATATGATATTATGTCCAACGTGTACTATTTTTATTGTGTTCACTTAAACACTCGGTTCTAACTCTTGATGCTTTGGTTGTAAGTTTTAATCTGAGTTGTTCCATGGTGTTTCATAATTTTTCTCATAGAAGTGTGTCATCTTGATGGTTCGGGCATATTCTTGATGATTTGAGTAGGTGCTATACATTGATTTTATTGTACCACTTATTTCATTTAGCCAAAATTTATCCTATATATCTCTTAACAACACATATGAAGGCCTTCTAAGCTATAACAAGCTTCTAATATGGTATTTTTAAGCTCTAAGTGAACTTCCTAAAAATAATGGGCTAACTATAACTATTTAAGTTTATTAATAACATTATTTACAAATTTAAACATATTTTTCACCTCCTTAAAAATTAATGGATATTTCCCTAATGTGTAAATTTTAGGTCCATTTTCCCTCTTTATATGAACATACTTACTTATATTAGAGAAGCCTCATATAATTTTTATTGATGCCTTAATTAGACTAACATTATCATTTATTTTCAACATCATTAGATATAACTTCTATGTGAGACGGCCTCCTTTTTCTGAAATAAAAATAAAACTTAATGAAAAGCTAAGGGACCATAGCAATTGCTTTATAAGATTTTACTACCAATTAAAATCTAATTTGGCAGCTACTCTAAAATCTAAATGGACCTATTAAAATTTATTTTCCCGCTGTTATTCTCCTTCACCAGGTTTAGGACTAAGTTCGCTCTTTCTCGGCTCATAATATTTATGATTTCGATTTCACAGTAGATTCCATACCCTTCTATGATATTCAATTCTTCATTGCCCTATCAATTCGACTATATTTTTAACATGTATATTATATCATATTTGGGTTCACTTTTTTTCGCGCTTTAATTGAGATATTCTTCTACTGATTTGGATTTGGAGGTTTTCGCTACAATTAAAAACATGTCGTCCACATATGAATATAAAATTGCAACCTTCGATAACTCCGAGGTGTATGGATACATTTGAAAGGTATTTTTCTGATCTCATTTCTATGAATTTTATTGTTAAAATTTCAAAGGATTTAAACTTGAATACCAAATTATGCAGAAGAAGGAGGGGTTATGATTGACAAGAGTTTATGCATTCAATCATATTGTTTTCGTGATTAGAAAGGCCATTCACTCTTGTGGAATTATGACCTTTAGTATTTTTGGGACATTCAATGCTGATGTGGATTGATCAAGAGGCTACGGTTGCTTTAGAAATTATCCTATGATTGCATTGTTTTAGAAGTTCTCCTATGATTACGTTGCTTCTTGTGATATGTGGATCTACTTATGTTGGTCTTTACTATGTTCCTTGCTCTAATACCATATAAACAATGTTTGAAAATTTTGCACTGTTGTAGTGAACAATTCTGAAACTAAATTGTAACACCAAGACACATAATTTCTCTACTAATTGGATAAAAATAGGTCATAATTAAATAGCAGTCACACAATCGCAAAACACATTTTTCTAGAGAAATCAACTAGGAAAGCCCTCTCCATGGTTGAGAATTTTATTGATAGAAAATGAGCAATGGATTTCTTACTATACAGCTCTGTTTCACTAGAAACCAGTCTTGTTTTCTTTGCTTATCCTAATCTTGAAACACCTACAAGACCCTTCATCTACTTCCCTCAATCCATGCGCAAAGGCTTCTCCTATTTTAACTAGGAATACTTTTGAATTAGCATGATCTACGGTCTAGGATAGAATCTTAGAATCTCAACAAAAGCTACTTTACACAGCGGAAAATAAATAATAGTAAATCACATATGCACAAGTATAGACAACTTTTTACAAAAATATTGCACAAATATGTACAACCCAATGTTTTTTATATTAAACCAATCTGAATAATACAATAATATATAGAATATAAGATACAATGACAATCATGTTGTATACTCTTTGTCGAATCTTGTCCTGACGTTCCTTTGCTCCTATTTTGCACTCTAAATGACCCTTAGTCCATCAAAGGAAAACACATAGAGTCTCCGACACGGCTAACACCTATCACTGGTACAATTCGCTTCTGCTTCAATGAACATGGGTTGATCCAATTTGCTATTCGAGGTTAGCCAATCCCTGAGCTCCAATCTGCCTTCTAGTAGCCTCTTGCATCCATCAAAGAGCCATGCATAGGCTTCCCAAACATCAGTGGTCAAAATATGTTTAGGATTGCTAGTCACAGACTACTTTGAGTAGCCAACAAACTGCCCTCCATTAGTCCAATGGCAACCGATCCAATCACTACAATTTCTACTCTTAGGAGGGACTTTCCACCATCAAGAAAAGTCCTCCAAATGGCTCCCACAAGATTCTAGTCAAACTGATCCAAAACCGATCCAATAACAAGGATCCAACACCTATAAGAATGTACCAAATTACATACCTTTGCTTACTTTTTAAGGGTATGTTTCTTTGTTGTCAACTTTGGCCTAGTTAGGGCTATTGAAGAATATAGGGCAAACGTAGTTTATGTTATTCTTCTTAGCGTGACAGATATTTGTGAGGTATTTTATCTTTAGCTTATTAGCACAATATTTTCTTGATATCATTAGTGTGTGTATTTCTTACTTCATGAAATAGATACCAAAACAAAGAAACAAAAACACACGATGTTGGATTTCTACCAAGGCCAAAACCTCTCCTCTTGAGAGGAAACCCCTTTAATATCTTCTTATAGATTCTTTTATTGATGAATACCAAGACCCTTGACAAAATACTTGACACAATTCTTCTTCAAGACACTTGTCAATATATCTTCCACTCTTCGATCTTCACAGACTTCCTCCTTCACATTGTATCACTCCAGTCCTTCTTTGTACTGCTATTACACTATCACTAGGAGAGTCTCGGTCTCCTTTTTTTTCTTTTGCAACCCTAGACACAGTCCTCAACCTTCATTGATCTCTTCTTTCGGTCCAATATAGCCTCTTTGTCTTCAGTCTTCTTTTATCACCATTCAACACTTGATATAGCCCTTAACTATAATTTCCATTGTCTTAAAGTAGACTTTGATCCTTCGCTTAGATGGCATGCTTAACCCGAGAACCCTTAAGACATTTACGCACCTGTAGTCACCTTCCTTCTTCACTGTAATACCCTTATGTTCTTCATTCTGAGATTCATATTGTTTCAAATCAGAGATGTCTGAATTTCTTGACGATTATGAGGTGAGGTTACTCTATATATATATAATGACTTATGCTTGTCATTAAGGCTGACATGAGATCGTAGATATATGTCAACATTACCTTAAGGAGAATACTATCGTTATTTTAGCCGAATGTAAGAGAGATAGTGACAACGTCTTGGAGTGTAACTTTGACATGTGTAACATGACTTCTTGACTTTTTAATTATATTCATAACAAGACAACAAAACCTAAAGACATCAAGAAGAAGATTTTAACCTATAAAAAACACTTCTTTCTCATGAAACCCATAATGCAAAGAATACAATAAATACATTTGTTTCTTCTTTTCATGAAACCATAATTATAAGTCATTATGAAAACCGAACCTAGATACACCTTTCTTCAAAAAGGGAAAGACCGTAGTCACTTCAAACCCTTGTTTTCTTCCCATACTTGGTCTCTACACCTGCGGTAGTCCTTTCTTAAGAGGATGTGACAGTATGTTGCAATTTTTGGTTGTTCTAGCCCTCATACAAACCTCGGCCCTCCTTCTAATCATTGTGTCATGCTTCAGAATGGATCCAAAGGCATGCGACAATACACCCATAAACAAGCCCCAAATCACTCCAAACCTTGACACCTTCTCCTCAGCCCTCTGGGGCTGCAATTCAGTTACAAAAACAACCCTAGTAGGCCCTCAAATCCTCATTTGTTTCCCTCCTTTACCTATGGCCAATACAGAATAGGTCTCCTTCCTTCAGTGAGCTCTTCTTATGATGTGTTGCTCACTTTGGATGAGAGAAATGACACTCTAGTCACCTAATATTTGTATCCAATATGATGATTCCAACAAAACTTCATCATAGGGCTTGACAATCCATCATAAGGCTTATGAACATCAAGGCGACCTTGACCTTCTGCCACCATGCCCACACATAACTTTCAAAAATTCATAACTTCGTTTCTACAACTCATAATCAAATGATTTTTTATGCATCAAATTCGTCTCAATGAGTAATATCACCCTCATCCATCATATGTCAAAATGTGTCGATGGTTTTGGCCCAAACAATGATGTGTACAATGTGAAAATTCCTAAACTCAGAATCCCTACAGCAACAACTAATTAAGCTTCTCCTACTTGTTAATTATTGAACAAATTATTCTCTACTTCCTACAACAAATATTGAAACACATACACTACAACCTTCACTTAATTAAATTATATGCGAAAATAATAAACTGAGAAAGAAAGAAAATTCAACGCAATTCCATCGTTATTTTTGGAAAAATGTCCCCGGAAAAGCCCAATGCGGGAAAACTGGTGCAACAACTCTAAAGTTTTTTATTATTAACCAGTAGTAATTTTTTAATACAATCTCTGTTTGCCTTCCTGACAATCTAGTTACAGATAATATCACTAATAGAGAGAATTGTCAGATTACCTCACACTATACTGGAAATCTCAGCTGATTCAGCCCTTGAATGAACAAAACTTGGATGCCTTTGCATTAGCCCAGCATCACATTATCTAGGGACTGCGTGACTCTTCCCGATTGATCGATTTTCCTTTGAGATTCAGACCTCTGCTCTCTCAGACTCACATCTCGGCTTCTAACTTCTGAAATCAAACTCTCCAACAAAATTATGGATTCCCTCTAGGCTTTTGCATTGCCTTTGTGTGGTCTTGCTTAGCCCTGCGTCAACCTCTCTGACTCTGTGTTTCCTCTGTTGCATCTCTCTCTGCCTTCTTTGTTGAGCATTCTCTGACTAGGAGAGATTTCCCTTCGGATAATATCCCTACCCCTCACTACAAAAATCTCACTTCAAATTTCTATTCGGCATTTGCGCTTCTTCATAAATTCAATCTTTTGAACTCCAATCGATGTGTTCTCCATGTGCCCATTAAGCCTCCTCTTATACTCCTCTCATTGATCAATCAACGACCCAAATTAGATTATAATCAATGGCTAGGATCATATTGACTTGATCTTTGCCTTCTTCTAGAAGCTTCACCCACAGTTTAGATTAATACCCATTAATTATTTTAATTTCCTAAGTTTAGAATTAGGGACCCATTAAAAATAATTAATTATTTTAATAAAATTGTCTCCTGGTGAAATTTCCCAAAACAATTTTTGGGTATTGGAGAATGCATGTGTCTAAGCCCCTCCCTGCAAATTTTGAGACTTAGAGCACATCCAATACTACCAGAAATTAACACTCCCTCTTAGTGAGTAATGTGCTCTAGCAATGCACCGTGCTGGAGCATCACCCTGTTCCATAACATATCCTTTTGTGCTTCTGAAGTCTAGCATCTTGTCCACCACCTACTGTGGAAATTCTACATCTGTACTGTTGTTGACCCTGCCACTACCAACACTGCATCCATACTGCAACTCCCTTTGAAATTTTCATTGGTGTTGTTGTTGGCCCTACCACTACTGACATTGCATCTACACTGCATCCTTCTCCAATTGCTGCTACTACTACATCAACAATGGAAAATCATCACAAATACTGAACTAATTGTGTTCAATATGATACATCTTATTGTTGGATTATGACTGTTGTTGGTCTCTACGCTGACCCTATGAAGCCTCTACGCTGCTGTTGACTTTGGTTTGTGCCAATTGCATTATTTCCAAATCTACTCTGCATTGTATAGTCTCCGATGCTCCTAGCCATTGTAATTGTTACTTCGGCACTCCTTTACACTAATTGAAATTGGTCCATCCTACTACTACTACTATGGGCTCCCATAGTAAGGTATTGATCTGAGAGTTGGACTCCTTAAGGATCCTACCCATCTGCAGCAACTCTGAGGGTTTTTATTATTCAGTAGCAGTAATTTTTTAATACAATCTTTAGATGTCTTCTTAACAATCCAGTTACAGATAATATCACAGACTCTTATCACTTATGGGCAATCCAAGCCCATAAGTGACTCTTATGGTGCTCCCCCCTCCAAACCATGAACCTCAGGGCTTGGAGTACCTCCCAAGCTAGTCAAAAATAAACACTCCCTCTTAGTGAGGGAGGTACTTCCAAGACTAGGAAGTAACTCATCATCACCATCACTACTCGCAACACTCTCCCAACTCTTGGCGCTCACCACTGCAGCAATTTTTGTAACATGAATCACACCTCTCTCAAAAGTATCAATTTCATTGGAAGCATCCTTCTTCTTCTTCTTCTCCTATATCATTTTCCAATCCCTCCATGATCACTTCTTTTTATATGTGGAAGCACCCTTTCTCCCAACTAATTGCACGCTCTTCTTGGGTTGCAAAGTACCCCTCTGAATCTGCAAGATTTCACTAGAACTCGATTCCATCTGAGCCTTTGGAACCTAGAACTTCTTCTCCAGAACTTGTACCCATACCTCTGAAGCCTACACCTACACCTACTTCTCTGGAACCTACACCTAATCCTCCTACTTCTTCTTCCCATGATCCATAGGCTTGCCTATCAGCCTATATATACCATGCTCTCTAACTCCAAGCATAATACCTGCTGAGCTAGAGCCTCTATATGTGAGACCTGGTACAAACAATACATCCCAGACCTGCATCACCCATCCTTTCTCCATCCTACATGGCACAACTCTCAATCCTTGGATATCCTTCTTACTCTTGTCTCCCAACACCATGTGCAACTTCAAGTCCCATTCAACTAGAGTCTCTAAAACCTCTTGTGACCCTGTCATATGTTTTGAAGCACCACTATCCATGTACCATCCATCCTAATCAATAGCACCCTGTGAGAAATGAGAGATCATAGCAAAGTCATCCTCCTCCAATGTCTTAGTGAGAGCATCTATCTCAGCAGAAGTGGAAACACTGACAACTTACTTCCCTTTCTTCTTCTTGTCATCTCCCTTCTTCTTCATCGAACATGTCAACAAAAAATGACCCCATCTCGCCACAGTTGAAACAACTTACCTTACTGAAGCTCTTCTTTTGTTTACCCTTCATTCGTGCTACAAATGTCATGTCATCATTTGAAGCCCTCTTCTTTAGATGAAGATCCTTGTATCACAACTCCTCTTGAATGATGTCATCCTATAACCTATTCCACTCTGGAAACCTCTCTCTAGCAACAATCCCTTTGATGAAGGGCTTGCATTCCTTTGTGAACCCTTTCAAATCCATCCTCACCATATCAGAATCTGAAATAGTCACATCGATTACAACAAACTCATATTTGACCTTAGACAATCTCGTTATATATGAAGTCACTCCTTCACCCTATATCATCTTGGTGGACTTCAACTTATCCTTCAATACCAGTACCCGGTTCTCATTCTTAATTAGGAACAAATTCTGAAGAGCCATCAACATCTCATGTGCAATGTTCTTCTTGAACACTTCCAATTCCTTTGGGTCAGTTGACTTCTGGATGGATTTCTCGGTGAAATCCTAGATCTTGTTGATCTGCAAAACCAACTTGACCCTTTCCTTCCATGGACTATAGTTAGACAACCCCTCCAACTTGTCCTCATACTAGAGACCAGCCTGCAATTTTGACATTGTCACTTAGTGTTAAATTTACAATCACATGTTCTTTACTGAAGATAGAAGCTTCAATATCTCATTAGCCCAATTATTATCTCATTAGAAATCACGTGAAACATTATCATGATGACAGTAACTGAGAGAAGAACATGTATAATAATTAGCGAAGACAAGCCAAGACAAGAGGACACAATAAATTGGCTCAAGCAAAGGAAAAAATCCAAGATGGGGCAACCCTTTATCAATCTTCTTATTATTATTAATCATCAAATTTCCAGCAGAGAGAGAGAAGGAGAGTGCAATCAATTTCAAGGATGACTTTCCAAGATGATGACTAGAACCACTGACCATATGCCAAATATACTGCCAAGACAATTTTGTAATTCTATCTTCAAAGCATAGCAGACAAGTTATGCCCTAACCAGTAGACAATAGAATTCAAAGAATTCAACAAGTTCCAAAAGAGCTCAGACTTGATTCACTTAAAATGGCTTCCTTTGCCAATTATGAAGAGGCAAAGACAGTCCCAGAATTTGAGCAATGAAGCCTAGTCAAATATTTGACAAGTTTTGTGTCGAAAATTTGTAGTTAGGGCTTGAAGATATATTGCCTAAATAGCCCAAACCTAGAGACACATTTTGTGGTCCTTCCTTCAGGAAAATATGACCTTATTTGGCCAAGGTTAGGAGTTGCAAACAACCCTCACCAAGGTTTCATGTCTACTATACTTGGGATTAGGATATGCGGCATGTTCTACTTCATAGAACAACCCTTCAGCTCCTCTATCCAAGACTCACACATTATGTTGCCTTCCTGAAATGATTACAAGGAGATTCATACTTCATCAATGGAGAAAGATCACCAATCTTCACTCCCCTAACCTGCGACTTCCATTCAGCTTCAAGATTGAACCTATGGAAAGTAAACACACCAAAAGCGTACCCAATACATGTCCTCCTAGCTCCTTCAAGCCGCGGTTATCTCACATATATATTAGAGCCCTTTTCATTGAGTTAAATGAGGTTGAAAGGCACCTACTTATATACAATTTGATGGTGTTGAAGAGACATGACCATTGGACTAGGTGAGCTGACATATATGAAAGATCGACCTTGATAATTTTATATGGGAGAAACAAAAATTCAAAATCACACTTATCTTAACCAAATTTGATGATCTTTAGGTTGATTTTTGTCCTCTCCAAAAGAGGAATTCAATGGAATTATTATCTCCATCAACTAAGTTGTCCAAAGTGGAATTTGGCCCTAGTTTCCAATTTTAACACTCCCTCTCAACTAAGGATAATTTGACTTTCCAATCCATCTGTCATCATCGTACCATCATGTCATCATGTACCATCTTTGTCATCACTATTCTGCTCTACTCTTCTCTGTTGAACCATGAAGTAATAATGAAGAAGAAGTGATCGAGAGTGAGTCACAATACCTTACCACTCTCCACTAACAAAAGTATGTCCTTGATCCCAGATCAAGTTGTTGAACACCATGCATCCTAGTCATAGGGAGTATAGAAATACACAATGCATCCATCAGTAGTGCTATGGTCCCTAACCACTTTTTCCAACTCATTGGCCAAATGAGAGGTACTTCCCATGTGTCCCGGACTACATGGGTAGGATGATGTAAGAACATCAACAAGGAAAGAAGATATCACATCCTACTCACAACCACTCATAGGGAAAGGTGAAACCACATCCTACAAACACATGGCATACTCATACATAGTGAAAGGTTGAACCACCTCCTACAGGCATGAAAAACACCAAGAGTAGGGAAAGGATGAACCACATCCTACACACATGCAAATCAACAATAGTAGGAAGGATCCTAAAGCATGAACCACATCCCACCAACATGTCAACCATAGATCATAGGAAATAAACATCCTACATCTGGGAAAGGATGAACCACGTCCCACTGACATGTCAACAGATGCCTATAAGCATCTCTGACCAAGGTATCTGCAGGAGAAGGTGAACCACTCATCCTACTCATATCCCAAGGAAGAAGTGAGCCACTCATCCTATGCATATGTCATCAATAGTAGGGGGAGGTGAACCATTCACCCTATGGTCGCTTATAGCTCAATAAGTGTTGCAAGCCCCCAAAAGTTCCCAGAGCTTAATTGTTCAATCTTTATGAAGGATCCCTTCATATAGGGAATAGTGCCAAGATGCTTTTAGAAAGTCAAGACTAGATCACTGGGAGCCTCATAGCACCATCCAACAACATAGAGATGTATATATAGCAAGCAACACTTAGCAATCCTCTACTTCTTGTATATCTTGATGAAGAAAATATTTGACTGGTTTTACTCCCTCTTACTCAGGGAGACCACAACCTAAACTTGTATTTCAGAGTGAAAAGCATCTATTTGGCAGCCTACTCATCATTAGATCCATCAAACTTGTAGATAATTTATTAATACACTCAATCAACCCATGATTTTGGTGGTGCTTTTTGTCATACTGTTGAGAAGGTCCAGCAGATAACTCTTCAATATGTAATAATTAGTCTCTTATTAATTTTCTTCAAAGTTCGAAGGCAAATTTAAAAAAAAAACTTCATCCTTAGATATACACATGAATAATAAATGAGAGGATCCTATCATGGTCTTATCTTCTTGAGGTAAGAAATTAGGGAGACTTTAAACCTTTCTTCCAAGATTTGCGCTTATGCCTTTTCTTCATACTGAATTTCAAATTCCTGGCATATTACAACAAAGAATTGGCAGTCATAAATTGTATCAAGATATATAACAAAACAAGAAGATCCATAAATTGTCTATGCTTCAAAAGTAGAGCATAGGAATTTGACTTTTCTAAAAACTCAACTCCCTCTCAATGAGAGGATTATTATCTGATAATGGATGCACCCAAGGTCATGACTTCTTCTAAATATCAATCTATCTACAATCTGCTAGTGTTCCTATCAGTATTCTTAGGTTTATTAGCCACAGTCATATGCAGCTTAGGAGATATAACATATCCTCAGAGTTAAAATATTAGAGACATCCCAGGATATTATAGCTCCATCTTAAGCCTTCATCAATATGCCCCTATTCTTTAAAATGGAATTTTATCATACTGCAATTGTCTTAGAAAGCTTCCTAATCAGAAAACTTATCATCATGATCCTTCTTTAACGAAGGTGAAGAAATCCTTTTATGAGATCATCCAGACAATCAACTACTTCATGATTTCTACTAATCCGTTGTATGAAGGTCCCTTTTATTTAGGCATCACAAAATCTGGGCTTTCCAAGGATCCAATCATTGTTCCTTATGATTATTGGCTTGCACAAAGAGGTTGGTTCTCTCTTAACTGAAAAGAAAAGAGGCTTTCAAGTTTGCTCATATTGAGACCTTTATTACCAAATTTTAACTGCTTCAAGACCTACTGGAGTAACTTCCTTCAAATCTAATTATGTCAGGGTTTCTTATGTAATCCTGATTTAGAGTTCTGGCCCTATCTAGCACTGTTCCTAACATCATTTGCCATACTCTAGAATCTAGATAGTCTAGAGAGAATCCAATACATACCAAGGGTCAAATGTTCCACAAGAATAACTCTAAATTCCATCAATTTGATTGATGCCCAACTATACATAGTATCATAGGTTGGTAGAATAATGTGCTGCAACAAACCCTAGCATCCACATCCTCTACTTCATTGTACCAATTTTTCAAGTACCCTCTATTCAACCTTAGTTCTGACATATGTCAAAATCAATAGGTCAATAACTACAATGAGACATTGTTTTATTCAATGTTGTCAATGAGACCCTTTGATGCTACACTTCTTGAAATAAGTCTCATGCCACTTTCAAATTTTCAAATGATGAAGCCCTAGACCCTGCTGCAAGATTATGAAACTTGTTTACGTCCCCTGAACACTTTGCTCAGTAGTAAGCAACATTCACTAGATCTGAAGGTTTCTGCATATCTAAAGAAACTTTGTTTTTATGTCAAACCAACATACTATAACAAAATAGAGGCTAAAATCATGCTTATATCAATTTTGATCGCTTTCAGTATCAAGAAAACATATCACTACATAGTATAAATGACAGTAAGAAAGGGACTTGCCACAATTCAGAGCTTCAAGGGAATATTCACAACTCAATCTCATGAACCTCAGTTTTGTGCTGATCCTGCCACTGTGCCATTAAGCGCACTCATTCCTACAAGAAAATAAATTCTATGCATATTCTGTCTCAAAGACCTCTACCATATAAGGACCTTACACTCTCGAGGAACAAGAGAACCAATATCCTTTTGACATTAGTAATTCTAGAAATCTGTCTAAAAACTTGATTTGAATGCAGTCAATGTGTACATCAAATAAGCCATGATATTTATATTCTCTACACCAACATATATGGAGACCAAATCCTTAGATTGAATCATAATCACTAAACTAACTGACTCATACCCACTTAGTTATATGCTCAGGTCAACCAAACTTTTGTTATAGGTCTTTATATAAGGGATCCGACCTATTGTATTAATGTAGGAATACACCATAGATTTGTACACAATACATAGACTAGACCGAATTGTTTCTTGCATATGTTGCCATTGAGCTAAGCTTGTGTGTAGATCCTTAAGGTCTATTTTCAACATAGCACTTTTCAACACTTTGTCAAGTATGCGAGTTCCAAAAAAATTCCTCAGATAGTGTTGGCCTCAAAAATTTAGATTAGAAGTTAAGCATCAAAACACTTGAGCAAAACATTGTCATGACAAAGGAATTCACAAGGATGGAACTAGTGTACCTCAGATCATTCAGAAGTATACGAGTTTTGGAACAGATATTGAATACGGATGTTAGCATTTAGGTCTATCCACTTCAGAATTGCATTGAAATTTCAAAACAAGTGAATATCTATGTCAACAAGGCCACAGATATTGAATAATTGACAGAGCTACTTCACGTGTAGTGTAGTCTTTCAGGGGGTCCAGCAACTCTATCTCTAGGATGATTAGTTGGCTGCAAAGACTTTTCATAATTACGTTCACTCCTACTTAGGCTTGTCGTCAACTTGGCTCTGATACCATGTTAAATTTAGGATTAATGTTCTTTGTTGAAGACATAAGCTTCAATATCTCATTCGCCCAATTATTAACTCATTAGCTAAGATATCCTTATAACTTCTTTATAGAAGATAACCTTTGAAATGATGACAATCAAGATTTCCGGAGTTCATATCTATCTTGTTCATGACTTTAATTGTGAACAAGATTGTAACGATGTCATCAATTTATAGGTACTCTAACATATCACCATTGCTACTAAGAAGTACCGATGTCATACATAATGTTGTACCATAAATAGTGGTGAGCTTGAGGTGACATAGATAGAACAGTACTACATACATATAACTGTGAGGGAACCAAGAAATATCACAGCTCAGGATCGTATTTTTTTTTACTTTTATGATAGCTTTAAATCTTGAAAAATTCTAGGAGGACCACTTCTTGAGAGATGACTTCAATAGAATTCATATTCTCCTCAAACTGAGAGAGGATTATCTTTGCAAAAATCAAATGCTTCGACTACTTGTGACCAAAAAATTATTGAGGTATATTCTCGGATCACAATGAACCTACTGTAAATTCAACATCTCCATAGGCTGACTCACATGATATAAGCAGTTTGAATGGTGAATATGTGTGTGTGTGCGGTGCGCGCCACGCGCGCGCGCGCGCACGCGCGCGCGCGCGCGGCGCGCCGTGTGTGTGTGTGTGGTGTGTGTGTGTGGTGTGTGTGTGTGTGTGTTGTGTGTGTGTGTAAGCGTGTGCGTGTGTGGGTGGTGGTGTTGTGGGTGTGTGTGTGTGTGTGTGTGTGTGCGGTGTGTGTGTGTGTGTGTTGATGAGGTCGCTGGTCACTGTAGGAAGTGCAATATTCATACTATCAGTGCATATTATTATCACTGCATTAGTCTCCATATATCTTACTACCCTCATCAAGGAAAGTCACTAACATTAGAATTTATGAGGTTAAAATAGATTATTGTCCAGAATTTATGTCACTGTTATGGTTTTTGCTGAGTGTTACTATCCATATGACATACACATCGCTAATACCTTATTCACTATGTCATGGCTAATATAGGACGACCAAGAATTTCCATTAACAAAGTCTAGAATGCAGTTTTGGAGGATACATACAAGACTTAGATAAGCCATACATTAGAAAAATACGAGCCTTAAAGAATCACATTTGGGTTTGAACAAACATCTTGAGAAGGTGCATATCGAAGCGCTATGTAGTCATAGTGAGTTATTGCCATGCCATTATAGATCCATTTTGATGAGCCATAGACCATAGAAGAATGAGTATGCTAAAGATATCATCGAGAGAGGTATAAAAAGGCATTTCTAATACAGTGATGCCAAATATAGTGATGCATGTAGCTTTCTTTTGAGGAAATAAAACACTGCCTGAAGTGAACCCATAATTTCCAAGGTTAAGTGTGAATGCTAATTCCTCTCTCAGGTCCACTACCACAATTCAGCAATGCATTTTTAATGTTCGCCTTCAATCAAATTATTGTATACTTTTCCTTCAATACCACACATTCAAGGGGCTATCCATTCACTTGTGTGGCAACAAAAGCAATTTAACTTCAGGGTTTGCTAGATTGTCTCTAGATTTTCAGGTTTGTCTAATAAGTGGTCAACATCGTACCAAAGGAATGATCACAAATACACTATAACCTTGAGTAGGTCTAGAATAAATGTGGCCCTTGCAGTAATATACCAGCAAAACAGTGGATTGCACCAACATAAATACACCATTAGAGGGTTCTATTACATATGATGTGTCATTATATAAGGCTGCTAATTTTTGTTACAAATCTAGGCTTATTTTCAACATCTATCTTTAGTTTACTTGTGATCTATCTTTAGTATCAACTAACTTATATAGTTCTTTATAGACATGATTTAAAAGGAACTTAGAACATATTATCAAATGGAAAAAAGAAATTAGATGAAATTGAAAGATATGTATAGTTTGTGTATTTGATTATTCATTATGATATGCCAAAAATGTGTCAGTGGTAACTTATGCTCAATAAAATTTATATGACTTGAAAATTGGTTATGTGTAGAACACTAAAAGAATATAGAGATGGGGTTGAGGAATTCTTAAAGTTTTCTGAGGAGCATTCAAGGAATAAGATGTCCACAAAATTCCAATGTAATAAATGTGGCATAGTGAAATAACAAACATTTGATAAAGCATGAGTGCACTTAGTTTGTGATGGTGTAATAGAACAATATAGCATTTGGTATTTGCATGGAGAGAGCATTCCCAGTCAGCTATCTTGAAAAAAAATTGAATTGATCTAGTTTCAACCTTATATGTTTTACAGTATAGATATCACTTATTTTCATATCTGCAAACTCCAATTTTTTTTCTTTGTCTCCTTTAGATTCCATCTATTATTATAAGGACAGGAAACATTCTAAAAATGAGCCACATGAAGTTCTTGAGCATATTTCATCTCAACTGGTAAGCCATTTCATATTAGTCAAGGGCCCTATTTGACTAGGTTGACCAAATGCTATTGATTTAAATTTACATAAAAAACATAAAATTATTAACATAAATTTTGAATTTCTTATTAATAGGGTTATGAACATGTTGGGGAACATAATTATGATAATCAGGTTGATGAGCATGAAACATTGTTTAATAACGATAGTGAACCTCTAAATGATGATGATGATGCAACCATTGTCGATGATGAAATGCTTGAAATGGTGAATGATGGCAATCAATGTCTTAATCAAAACATAAATGAGAGTTGTGATAATGAGGGGTTGGCATCAACAAATGTACTAAATGAACTTAATGAATATAAGGAGCTTATTGAATATGCCAAGGGGCCATTGTACCCAGGTTGTGTTGACTTCACAAACTATCAGCCACTGTAGAATTCTACAATCTGAAAGAGAAGAGTGGATGGTCTAATGCAAGTTTTGACCAAATGTTAAAATTGCAAAAACTGTGCTTCCTAAAGATAAAACACTTCCACATTCTGCATATGCTACAAAAAAGTTGATAAAATCATTGGGATTAAAGTATGATATGATACATGCATGTCCAAATGATTGCATTTTATATCGAGGAAGTTATGAAAGTAAATATCAATGCCCAACATGTGGAAAATCGTGATGGAAGGTGGATGCTCAATCTCAAAAGGTGCGGAAAGGTGTTCCAGCTAAGATGTTAAGATATTTTCCCATACCACCAAGGCTAAAAATAATGTATAGGTATGATCTTGAACACTATAATTTTATTTAAGTTTTCCCCTTCTTGTATTATCTTTACCATTTGTGGTAGTGTCATTATATGATAATATATTATATAAATGAAAAAAAAAAAAATCAATATAACTTTGCATACATGTCACAAAAAATGAGGTGGCATCATGAGAATGCAAGCAATGATGGTCAAATGTGTCACCCTGTTGATAGCCCATCATGGAAAACTATTGATGAGAAATGGCTTAGCTTTTCTAGCGAACCTCACAATGTATGACTTGCAATGGAAGTAGATGGATTTAATCCTTTTGGAGACTTGAGAAGCACATATAGTGTTTGGCCTATAGTGTTAGTTACATACAACCTTACACCATGGTTGTGCACAAAAAGGAGTTTTTCTATGCTAAAATTGTTAATACCTGGTCCCAAGAAACCAAGCAATGAAATTGATGCGTATTTGGATCCCTTCATAGCTGAACTAAAGGAATAATGGGACCAAGGGATATGGGCATATGATGTGTATAGTAAGACATGATTTAACGTGAAGGAAACTATTATGTGGGTGATGCATTAGTTTCCTTCTTATGGGAATATGGTAGGTTACACAACAAAAGGCTATAATGGAAGTCCCATATGTGGGAGGAACATAGAATCAGAGTACCTCAGTTTTAGCAGGAAACGTGTGTACATGGGCCATTAGAGATTTCTTCCTCAACATCATAAGTTTCACTCACAAAAGGCACTATTTAATGGGAAGGAGAAGCATTTTTATGCCCCTCCAATTGTAAAAGTATCAGATATTTTGAAGGAAACAAAAGGAAAGGAAGTAATCTGGGGGAAGATTGAATCAAATAAAAGGAAAAGAAACAATAAAATAGGTGAAAAAATTGATGTTGTGGTGTGGAAGAAACAATCAATTCTATTCAATCTACTATATTGGGAGTTATGTAGACCCATCAACCATGAAAAATTATTGGACTCAACTTGCTTAGTTGACCTCATTTTGATTAGATGTCTTGGTTGAATTTATTGTTTGTCTATTTGTCCATATTAAATATTGTTATGAAATTATTGATGTGTTGGAATGCAAAAACTCCTAATACGCCACAATTTAGATGTAATGCATGTGGAGAAGAATGTGTGTGAAAGCATTTTTGGAACTCTTTTGGATATAAAAGGGAAGTCCAAAGATGGAAAAAAATCATGTGATGACTTGCAAAAAATGGGTTTGAGGAAATCATTATGGCTAGAAGATAAAGGAAAAAAAAATATTCCTTCCACCTACATCACATACTCTTTCAAAGAAAGAGAAACAAACCCTATGTCATGTTCTTTTCATGTTAAAGGTGCCAGATGGTTACAACTCTAATGCAAAAAATCGTATATCTATGGAAGATCTTAAGTTCCATGGTATGAAATCACATGATTGCCATGTTTTAATGCAACAACTCCTCCTAGTGGCTTTGTGTCATGTGTTACCAATTGCTGTCTGAAAGACGCTTTGTAATAATTGTTACTTTTATAGGAAAATCTATGTAAAAACAATTTCAGTAGAGAGTCTTGACAAGTTGGAAAATGATATTGTGGAGACATTGTGATTTCTTGAAAAGTACTTTACTCCTTAATCCTTCGATATAATGTTTCATTTGAATGTAGATTTAGTATGTGAGCTTCGATATTGTGGCCTGATTGCATATAGATGTATGTACCCCTTTGAAAGGTACGTGAAACTTTACATTTTATCAAGCACAACAAGAAGATGAATTTTTTTGAAAGCTTTTGACATTACTTAATTCTCTTTTGTTCATTTTGTAGGAACATAAAAATATATCAGAGTTATGTTAAGAACAAAAATAGGCCTGAAGGATGCATTGCTGAAAGATATACTATGGAGGAATCAATAAATTTTTGTGGAGGATACTTGAAAGGCATGGAAGCTATTGGATCCACACATGGTCAAAATGAAGTGTGGGATGAGGAAGTTTAAGAAGCTATCCTTGATGGAAAGCCATTATCTTCTCCACTTCCTTCATAACTGGATGACATTAGTTGGGAACAAGTCCATAGGTGGGTTCTATTTCACACAAACGAAATTAATCCATGGATAGAGTAAGTAACATATTTGGCCTGTAATTTTTTGTTTCTTTATTTATGGTTTAACAAGACATAGATCCATGGATAGATTAAAATATTTGACCTTTAAAAATATTTTATTCATATTTTAACAAAACACATTAACCACCATATATATTTCCCATAATTATTGAATTAGGATGCACAAAATGGAGTTTGCCAACTCAATTACCCAAACAAAAAAGATGAAGCTCTATTGCAGAAACTCCACACCCATAATTTTACTAGTTCGTTAAAACAATAGGTAACTATATTATTTATATTATAAGTGTACTTAAAAATCAGTATATGGGAATATTGTCATGTAGGAAATTAAATATTTTTTCGGAGATTGAATGTATGAATTCTAACTCTTTTAAAAATATAAAACTATACAAGTGGAAAGAGATGGAAAGGTGTCTAATACACTTAAATGGCTAGGGCGTGGCCCCAAGGAATTCGTGAATATGTAAAAGAAATTCCTAATCAATGGTTATAGATTCCATACAAAAGGCATAGAAAATGAGAGAACCACCCAAAATAGTGGTCTGTGTATGAAAGCTAAAGCAATGATGAGGTAAAGTTCAAAAGATGCAAACCATGTACTTCAAACCTCAATATTTTATGGAGTGGTAGAAGAAATAATTACATTGGAATATTTTTCTATGGAGTACACATTGTTCAAATGTAATTGGATTGATGTATAAAATAAGAGAGGGATCAAAACTGATGATTTGAGTTTTACAATGGTGAATATGAAGAAATTCTTAAGTCAAATCATTGGCAATATGATCCATTTATTCTAGCATTGCAAGCTAAAAAAGTATTCTATGTACAAGATCCAGTTGAGATTTACTAGTATGTAGTGTTAACATGTCCTCCAAAAGGATTGAGAAATAATACATTATATGAACCTAAGTATTCAAATTTGTCACGGGTTGTAGACTTTCAAGAAACAAAATGTGTAAGTGAATAACATATCGATGACGTCACTGTCAATGTTGATGTGAACATGGATTATGTTCATTCAGATTATGAAGGAATATGGTTGAATATTAAGAAATAAAAGATATTGATTTTGTTGTTTTGTTTCGAGAACTCCAAAATTGATGTTTGGTTATGAAGAGAGATTCCTTTACTTCTTATCTATAAAATGTTTTAGACCCATTTAGTAGATCTATTTTTAGTAACTGCCTACAACAAAGACTATTGTTTTCATCTTGCACCATTAATCTTGTCAAATTGAACACATAACAAATTGATATGTGTGAAGTTTCTGTAACTTTTATATTTTTATATTTTTTAAGATTGAAATGAGAATTTTCTATGTTATTATTGGACCAAAGCCCTAAGATTTACTCATTTAAACGAACATGGAAAATACAAATTTCTTGGGCACATGCCATTTGTTTAGCCTTCTTCTGCGACTGTTGGTTGCAAAACAAACTATGCAGTTGTGGGTTGCAAAACAAACTATGCAGTTATGGGTTGCATAACAAACTATGGAGATAGAGGAGTGCAATTACTGGGATGGAAAAAAGGATCATAAAGAATCTAAGCATATTACTGCTAAACGAGTTTGCAACAATGAACAGACAATTAGAGGATTCCTTAGCTTAAGCATAGTTAAGCTAATGATTCTGCATTTTCCTCCATGCAGGTCAGCAAAAACAAGGATGAACATTTACAAAAATGTAAGTGTCATTCTCATTTCTCAGTTTCTTTTCCAACAGTGTTGTAGGATAATATATGCCTTCAATCTTAATATTTCTTGTTTTATTTCCTAAAGGTTTTATCTTTAACGGACTGCATAATCTAATAATTATATGTTTTCCTACTGGTCCTTGAGATAATACTGAATAGTATTTCATCTCCATTCTTGGTGTTTATTGGCACTTTAAAATATACATTACCATTCTGATATACTGGGGAATTACATTTTCAATTTCGATCTTCTTGTGCATCCATCCATGCAATGATTTTTTTGCTCCAATTGATAAATTTCTTCTTCCAACAGCTAGAAAAAGATAAATATCACTGTAAACTTTCCAGTCAAGTATAATTGTTTATTACCTTGGAAACTATGTAAGTGCTTGATAAGGATGGTGGATTTCTTTCAAAAGATAACCTAGAAAGTGGTGCAAGTTGGGCAATGGAATTGGGTCTTCAAACTATGGGGTGCCCTATCACAGTGGAGAATATGAGTTAGCCCCGAGAATTTCCTTATAGAGGTCAATTAATTACTTAGATTAATAGGGTTTTTATATTGCACTTAATAACTCATTTTTTTATTTTGAGACATGGTTTGACATTGTCATGTTACCATCTGTTGGTTTTCACCAATATTGTAGATGCTTTGTGAGGAGTGGGGGCTCTTCCTTGAAATAGTTGAAATCATTTGAGGCTTGGGGCTTATGATTTTAAAGGGATTCATGGAAGCTCACAGTGACAAGATCTGCGCTCGCTTTGTTGTTGAGGTAATGCCATGATTCGAAACAAGATAATTAACTCTCAGACCTTTGATTCCATGTAAAGATTCCTCTTTTATTTGTGTTTGGTTGCTTGAGCAGACCATAGATGTCAAGGATTCAAATTTGGATTTATAATGAGAATAGGGTATGCAATTTATGTTAAGCCTATGTGTGTTTCTAGAGTTGGAGAAAGGTGCCAAACCAAACAAATTTCTATGGTTGATGCTTAATAACTAACGCTTAGAGATTGTTCCTCGGGAATTGATTATGTAGGGTTTTAGAAGATAAGATAATCTAGCTATCAACCTCTATATTTCACCTTATGTTCTCTATGTTCTAGCATTAAAATTCTGAAGGCACCCTAGCCTGATTTTTCATGTTGTGGAATTTAGTAGTTTCACAATATTTTTTCATAGTAGTGGCTTCTTGGATTAGAAGTGAAACTCTAACAATGTAAAAATATTAATAATGTTCTAAGAATCACACATAAATTTGATAATCATAATTTTGATCTTTAGTGAGCCCTGGACATGCATGTTACTAAAGACTACTTGCACTTAGCAAGAGACAAGGTAAATCAATGAAATTATTTTGGTAGACTTAGTACTCTCACTTGGAGGTGTACATTATAATTATGGAAGTGTAGAAGAATGCACAAGGAGAAATAATGTAGCACTATATATTATGACTTCTCCGTAGGTACATATGTGGGAGGTTGTGTGCAATCAGGTATGGTTGTAATGCAGATTTTAACTCGAGAAATGCAATTTTTCCACTTCGAAAGCAATTTTGACACCTTGGGGTGCATTCTAAGTTTGGAATATTATGTTTCATGGCATATAGGATAGCCTCATTTCCTTATCATCCATCAGGTTTGCAATTTATGTACATGGCATGTAGTTTTTATGCAAGTGGACATTTTGGTACTATGAAAATAATAGGTAGAAAGCAAAGTTGGTGTTATAAAGGCATATTTTGGCCCATGGGAGTATAAATCAAGGTAGGAGATGGTGTTGGTGAACAATATGAGTAGGTTCCCCCTTATACATGGCATAGAAAGAAAAAAAAATCGTAGAGGCTATCTTGGAAAATTGCCCATTCCAAAGACCTCCAAGCATGGGATTGGTAATCAACTTTGACTTTGCAAAAATCAAAGATGACATATTGCATGGTAGGATACTTAACAATTTAGGAACTTGTCTTTTAATGATTAAGGCCTGGGATGAGGATTGTCATCTTTGACATTGTAAAAAAGATTAATGTTGAGGGCTAAAAATTACTTCCTTGATTACCAATGGATAAGAGGAATGTGATCATCTTTGATTTGATCAAAGTGACAATATATATATTTATTGGAAAATAAACTTTGACTTTTCCAAATGGTAAAGGTTATAAATTAGATAATCATTTTATACTTTTTGAAAACAATCTACATTGAGGATATTGTAAAATCTGTAAATAGGGGGAGGAAATGACTGCATGAGACAGGTCTTAAAGTCAAAGAATGATCACATCTTGATGACACTTGGATTGTTGATAAAACTATATACAAATGTATGATATAGCATTTATGAATGCATCTATGAGTGTTGTTGTGTTGATGTGTATGTTGGTGAAAATATATCTCTGAGTTGTTCTTTTCTCTATCTTGCTTACAGGGATTCCTTTAAAAATAAACAGATTGGTGAACATAAGTAAATAAGCTGAATTGTAACGAAAAACCTGATATGAATCTGCTATTAATTGGGGTTTTAATACCAATGATTTGAGCCAATCCATAATTCTGCTATTATAACTGAAATTTGAAATCCAAAAATTCCAAAACTAGATTTGAAATCTCAAAAATAAAGCAGACCAAAAATAAAAAATTAATAAGGCCCCTAAATGCAGCAAAAACTTGAATAATGGAAAAATAATATGAAATATATGAAGACAAGAAATGGCAAAAAAATTAGTGATTTCAACCAGAACTGCATACTGGCTTTGAAGAACAAATGTAAATGCTAGCAGGAAGTAGTATGTAGCTGAATATCCCAGAAAATAAATATGATACAAAAGAATTTTTCTAAGAAGGTATGGATGCAAACTTAGGTCAAATCAACAGTAGTATGGATATTTCCTACCCAAAATAGTCTCTTCCAAAATCCATGCAATAACACACTTCACAGCTAGCTTCATCAATGCATGGATGCCAACTGAGGACCAAGGCAATATGGATACTTCCCTTGCCCCAAATGGTCTCTTTCAAACCGCCTTCATAAAAAGGCTCTACTCCAATGTTTAATGGTCATTTTATAGTTAGTCTTCCCACTTTTTGTAGAAAAGAGGAGCTGCAAACTTTGATTAGTGACACTTATGAGTGAAAGTTGTAACCAAATATGCATGGAGTTACAAAGGATTTTATGATGAGAGGGACATATTTTTTACCTTTTTGGGTTACTTCGAAAATGTTTACACCATGTTTCAGCCTTGGGGGTGGTTCGTGAGATGTGGGGTGCATGGTGTATGGTTGGACCATGCTCTTCCTTGATGGAATTGGACATTGGAGGTGGTTTACTATTTTCTGATAGACCTTGTTTGGATGTTTGAAATACATTCTTCCTTGAAGTGTTGGATAAGTATGGATCTTAGTGACTTCATGTTGTTGATGCATGAAGGAGTTTTATGTGCTTGGAGTAGAGTTGGGTATTTCAGAGGAGGTTATTGAGCCTTAGATAGCATGGGGTTGCTTGGTTGCTTGCATGGATTTTACACTTGACATGTGGATTATTAGGTTGAGGGAGTGGATATGTAGGTGTGGGAGTCCTTAAGGTGACAAGTGACATTGGATATGCATTCTATTTAAGGAGACACATGACCATGGAGATGCATTGGAGGTTTGGACCTTTGGAGGATTGTTGGACCTTGGGGAGTAGTTCTCATACCATGGAGGCCTTGCTTGTTAATCATTATCACCTTTGAGCCACACACATGTCATTTAGAGTGCTTCACATGGGTGGACCTACTTGTGTCTTGCAAGTTTTCTTGTAGTGGACTAGGTCCACTTGTTATTGTAAAGCCCCTTTACCTCTCATATAAATAGAGGAAGGAGCGAGTTGTTATTATAGTCGATCATGCACTTGTGCATATTCCTTTTCATAATTGGGTTAGAGATGTAAGATAAATGTTACTCTCTCTCTCTCTCTCTCTCTCTCTCTCTCTCTTGTTCAATCTTCTTTGTACTTTATGTGCTTTTTTCTTAAGGTGCTACTATTTCTTGGAGCATTCACCCGAAAACTTCATATATATAAAGAAGAAATGAATGATGTGGGGTGCATGGTGTATGGTTAGACCATGCTCTTCCATGATGGACTTGGACATTGGAGGTGGTTTACTATTTTCTGCTAGACCTTGTTTGGATGTTTGAAAGACATTCTTCCTCGAAATGTTTGATAAGTATGGAGCTTGGTGACCTCATGTTGTTGATGCATGAAGGGAGTTTATGTGCTTGGAGTAGAGTTGGGTATTTCAGAGGAGGTTATTGAACCCTAGATAGCATGGGGTTGCTTGGTTGCTTGCATGGAGGTTTACACTTGACATGTGGACTCTTGGGTTGAGGGAGTGGATATGTAGGTGTGGGAGTCCTTAAGGTGACTCATGACCATGGTTATGCATTGCCCTTAAGGAGACACATGACCATGGAGATGCATTGGAGCTTTAGACCTTTGGAGGATTGTTGGACCTTAGGGAGTAGTGCTCATGCCATGGAGGCCTTGCCTATTAATCATTGCCACCTTTGAGCCTCACACATGTCACTTAGAGTAGAGAGCTTCACATGAGTGGACCTATGTGTCTTGCCAGTTTGCTTGTAGTGGTCTAGGTCCACATATTATTGTAAAGCCTCTTTACCTCTAATATAAATAGAGGAAGGAGCGAGTTTTTATTATAGTCGATCATGCACTTTTGCATATTCCTTGTCATACTTGGGTTAGAGATGTAACATCAGTGCTACTCTCTCTCTCTCTCTCTCTCTCTCTCTCTCTCTCTCTCTCTCTCTCTCTCTCTCTCTCTCTCTCTCTCTCTCATTCAATCTTCTTTTTACTTTATGTGTTTTTGTATTAAGGTGCTAGCGTTTCTTGGAGCATTCACCTGAAAACTTCATATGTATAAAGAAGAAATGAAACCCACGAACACAATCACAACCAATCATATAATTCTCCATGCTTTCAAAAACACTAGATAGGGAAAACCAAGAGAAAACATAGCTCCACCAAAGATACTCCAACAATCAATCTTTTTGAAATATCTTTGGTGGAGCTAAGGTTTCTATTGGCTTTCTCTATCTAGGGTTTTGGAGAACTTAGAGCATTACATGATGAGTTGTGATTGTGTTCATGGATTTCAGTTCTTACACACACATATGAAGTTCTCAACTGTCCAAAATTATGTTATTTCAGATTTGACTTCCATCTTACCACTGCCTAGCATACCTTGTCACTCTTATAAATTGTGTTATTTCAAATATTTGACTTCCATATTTTCATAAATATAATGTCCTCAAAAAGATAGTTGGACACTTCCATATTCATAGTTAGATCATATTCCAAGAATATATACATTTGTTGTACGGATCAACAATTGTCTCATGGACAACAATCACATCATAAGCGGAAATTGAACTTGGTTGGGGAGGATATTAATTTATCCTCTCAAGTTCTTGAGTTCTTTCTATTGTCAAATTGAATCGGAACTAGATAAAAACCGGATAAAAGAACTGCTTGACCAATAAGTACATAGATTATTCAAATTTAGGAAAAAAAACATATATATTAATGTGCATCCATATGAATCACAACCATTATACAAAAAAAAAAAAAAAAAATCCATTTAACTTGAGTTTTCCTGGAAATAGATTTGGTGGTTTCCCAACATGAAATTCCTAAATAATATGTTGTCTTGAAGCCAAACGTGCACCATATCATAGTTAAATTCTAATGTATTTGGCACCCTTAAACATGGCACTAGTATGAGAATCCTATAGCATACTAAGAGCATATTTGTGCAAAGAGAGTTCACCATGAATTTACAACCACACGTTTTCTTAAGGGTGAAAGTGGTTATGTGCCACATAACTCTGTTTGAAGTTCAAATATCCATATCATAAAATAGAGGAAAACCTGAAATGCTTGTTCTATAGCTAGAAGTATTGTTATGACATTGTTCACAACTTTTAAGTACTTTGTTGAAGGACTTCAAAAGGATGTAAAAGTGATTTAGTGGGTCAGAATGTTCAATGATGGGTATTATTGTGAAATTATTTTCCCAGCATGCTCCTACTAAATTGAAAATGGGTTTTTTATGTTTATTGTTTGGGCCAAATATCGTAACAACAACATTAGTGCATTAACTATGCTAAAAGGTCACCAAAAAATACATAAATTATTCAAATTTAGGAAAAAAACATATATATTAATGTGCATCCATATGAATCACAACCATTATACAAAAAAAAATCCATTTAACTTGAGTTTTCTTGAAAACAGATTTGGAGTTTTCCCAACATGAAAATCCTAAAGAATATGTTGTCTTGAAGCCAAGCATGCACCATATCATAGTTAAAATCTAAAGTCTTTGGCACCCTTAAACCTGGCACTAGTCTAAGAATCCTATAGCATACTAAGAGCATATTTGTGCTAAGAGAGTTCACCATGCATTTACAGCCACATTTTTTCTTAAGGGTGAAAGTGGTTATGTGCCACATAACTCAGTTTGAAGGACAAATATCCATACCATAAAACAAATGCAAGCTTGAAATTCTTTTTCTATAGCTAGAAGTATTGTTATGACATTGTTCACAACTTTTAAGTACTTTGTTGAAGGACTTCAAAGGGATGTAAAAATGACTTAGTGGGTTAGAATGTTTAATCATGGGTATTATTGTGAGATTATTTTCCCAGCATGCTCCTACTAAATTGAAAATGGGGTTTTGTTTGTTTATTGTTTGGGCCAAATATTGTAACAGAAGCACTAGTGCATTAACTATGATAAAAAGGTCACTTTCTTGTTAGTCTGACCATGAATATCTGTTTTACGAAGCAATATTTCTTAGCTTTGTTTATGTTAGTCATTTGATAAGAACATTTCTACTATCTCTTCACTGAATTTCTTAAAGTTTTTACATTTATGCTTTTTGACAAAAAAGGGCTAACATTTTACCCTGGCTAAGTAAGGATTCTTTAAATAAGCTTCTAGCTTGGTTCCTTTTTGTTCCATCTAAGCTTGGAAAAGTGTCATGAATTTACATTGAAAAATGTAATAATCTAGTCTTTTCTAGAAACGATCAAGCCAACTCTTTCATTTTGCAAAATTACCTACTAGTTCTAGACATATTCTTTGAAATTGATATGCTGAAGGTGTTGGATTTAGGTAAGTGATGTAGAATGCACACCTACATTTCTATTGTTCACCTATTAGACCAATGCAAATTATAGGAAAACTTGGAAGGGTTTGACGTGAATGTTCCAACCATACTCTTATTGGCCTGCAATACATATATCATAACACATACCTACAATACTATTGTTCACCTATTCGGCTAGTGTGTATTGTAGGCAAACTGTTAAGTGTTGGACTTTGTTGTCTCAAGTTCACACACCAACACTGAAGATGAAACATATTGTGTGCATCCTTAGATATGTTTGAGATTGTAAGCTAACTATTTAAATAAATACATGTATAAAACTTCTATATTAGCAAAATAACCATAAATATTTTTTTCTAGCATTTTGGGCTGAATTCACAATAGTATGCTAAACAGTGTCATTTCAATGTTTGGAAAATAGGATATATAAATGTGAGATATATACTCTACATATTTAGGTTATCTCCTCTTCAAATCTGAGATTTTTTAGGCTACATGTTAATTGTTTGAACTTTGAACTTTGAAGAAATTCTTGAATGGACTTTGTAAATACTCAAATGAATGGACTTCATGAGGCAATGGTACCATAGGATTGTGTTATTTCAAAGATTTGACTTCCATATTTTCACAAAATACAATGTCCTCAATAAATACTTATATGTATAGATACTTATGTTTAGGATTATATGTGTTGGAGCAGTTCCTTTATGTTTTACTATAATCCTGATGTAACAAGCTTTAGCTAACTTTTTTCATCAATTGTTCATAGAATATGCAAAATATTTCATTGTCAAAATGTGGCAAAAATTACATTTCTCCTGATTTCTTTTTTGATTGTTGATGAAAATATAATCATGTTGTAGGAATGAGGTATCCTACAGTCTGTTTCAATTTGTGGATTTTTTTTTTCCTGCCATTTTTTTACAAGGATGTAGATTTCATTTTCATGTTGATGGTTTTTGCATGTATCTTATCTAGCCCCAAAGGCTGGTAATGGATCAAATCTTGAGAAGTAGTCATGGACACAGACTATCATAGGTTAATGTTACAATACCACTTCCACCTGGTATCAAAAAAAGTTAAATGGTTTGTGACATAAAGAAGAGTTATTTAACAACAGGGTTGAAAGGGCAACCTCATGTCTTAGTTCTAAGTCATTTATTTGTGTTTCTTAGTTGTAAGTCATCTGTTTGATTTTGAGCTTTATCATATTGATTATTTCACTAATCCAATATGCATGGCTTGTATTTCTCACCTAGTGTTAGTTACTTGACATGGTTGAAATAACATTCAATTCTAAGCCACTTTTATTTTAAGTCATATATTTTATTGATTAAAAGGTTGTCATATCTTGATCGATTTACTTGGATCTTGATTTAAAAAAGTTTTGTATTTTCCATGTGGATCTTATTTTTTCAGGGTGAGCTCTTTGCACCAGTAAGGTTCAATGAGTCCTAGAACATAGGTATACAACGAGAACATCTTTGGCCTTTGTTGTGTATCTGTTATTATTTATATCATTGATGGATGCTTATTGATGATGTAAAATAAAGGATGGGAAGGTCCTGCCAATTCTTTTGACAAAACAAAATAAAATGGAGTGGTGGAATTTTGTTTTAAAGGGTGAGCCAGAAATCAGTACTAGAAATGTAGAACTTGAGAATGGCAACCTATCTGATTTGGATCTAAAGACACAACATACCATGGAAAAAAATGATGGTATTGACGAGTCTTCCCAGCAAAGAAGCTCTAACTATTAGACCACAACCCAAATTTCAGTTATCTACAATGGTAATAGTGACTCTAGATTTATTTGTATGAATAGCGACTGTGGCCATTGTCTTGATTGTTTCCTATGAATGATTTTGATTTTCAAACTCCAACTAGTTTGTTGTTAAACTAATTAAAGCTTTGATGACGAACTAATAGTTTTCAAATCTCTTTTCTAAATCTATTTTCTTGAGAAAATTTGTCTTTTTACATTAGGTATTGTAGATTGCTATTGTGTGACATGTGCTATGATATAATTGTTTGGATAAATAGACAGAGGTGTTGTACAACATAATCTTTTTTAAATATAAAGAAACAATATTTCCAAATACAAACTTTATTAATTAAGAACATCTTTTGGAGTTCTTAGATAAGTTATGATTATATTTCGATAGGGGATTTTCCGTACATTGATATTGTGTTGTTTCTTTGGTTTATGTCAGGTAACAATGGTTAATAAGGAATGTGTTCTTGAGCAGCAAGCACACATCTTATTCTACTATCGACGGGAAACTCCATGGTTTTCAAGCATGGCAAAAAAAATGCAGATGTCAGTGGGATATCGAAACTCTGTGTTGGATGAACTTAATACAAGTGATGATTTTGATTCCTTGTCAGATAAAGAATGTCATGAGTCAAATTCAAATAAACAGAAGAAGAAAAAAAAGATGAAGGTGAAGCTATTGCTTTCTGTTTGAGTCAAATTTTTTTATTTGTTGGTTGTTGTCATGGTTTTCGGAGATCTATGTTACATTTTCACAGAAGTTTATTTATCATTCAGACATCTAAACACCAAACAACAACAAAATTGATATTTTCTTTCACTAAACCTATAGCATATTGCATCTATCTTCATCAACGCTCTTCTTCCATATGTTATCCACTTATGACATTTCCTTTGCAATATTTGGTGTATTTTCTAGTTATAGGTCATTTATAGGTTATACATGTCTTCATTGTTTCACTTCTAATTGAGTATTCAACTGAAGATATTGATTCTCTTATACATAACTATTTTTCTCTCCACCCACTTTTCATAACTTCAATAACTATTAGGTAGGGACCTGTAAGTTCGATGTTGCCTTACTTGTTTAGTAAAATATTGCCGAGACTTTAATTTATTGAAAGTTGTAGAATTTAGAATTTATGAAGTTTCAAGGTCTAATTTATAAAAGTCTAATTCTTTAAAGGATGTTAGCTCAATGGAAGAGCACCTGCTTACCAGCAAGAGGTTGGTGGTTCGATTCCATCATTCCTTGACATCCATATGAAATGGTGACGATCAATTTTTGGTGATGGAGGCTATTTTTACCATCACCAATGAGCTTTGGTAAAAAATTTCAACCCTCACCAAAAATATGAAATGGTGAAAGTCAACGTACGCCACCATATGTACGCATCAATAGTGATGACCCTCAAAGGTCTGTAACCATAAATTGTTGTTGTTGATATGAAATGGTGACGGTCATTGTTTGTCATTATAGTAATTATTCATGACGGACCTTGAATGTCACCCCAACACCTATACTTCTGGAAATGCGACTTTTGGTGACGGTCAAATAATGTCACCATATATATGAACCAATAGTGACGACCATTAAACATCCATCACAATAAATCGTTGTTATTCATATGAAATGGTGACGGTCATTATTCTTCATTATAATAAATATATGTGACGGACCTTGAATGTCACCATAACACCTATAATTTTGGCAATGCCACCTTTGGTGACATTCCGTTTTTGGTTACCGAAGCTATGGCCCATCACCATTGCTCATATGAAATGGTGACAGTCATTATCCGATATTATAAATCATTATTGGTGACAGACTTTGAATGTCACTAAAACACCTATACTTTTGGTGACAAAGGCTATGGTCCATCGCCATTACTCATATGAAATGGTGACGATTGCTATCCATCATTATAAATCATTATTGGTGATAGAAATTGTATGTCACTCCAACACCTATACTTTTGGCGATGCCACCTTTGGTGATGTTCAGTTTTTGGTGACGAATGCTCTTTTGACTGTCACCAATGATCTTATGGTGACATTTTTCGCCCCTCACCAATGTCATTTTTTCTTGTAGTGACATATGCATAATAGGTACCAATTGGATACAAAATTTTATTATGCATCCAAAGATTGTCTACACTTGAAATTTGAGTGACCCTATAAGGAGATAAGCCCAAAATAAAATGAAAAAAATAGTTTTCTTCATTTCCCACCAAAATTCATAACTATTATTTTATTATTTTCCTATTATTTTTTTTATTTTTTTTACGAGGCCACTCTTAGGCTAAAATTTCCTCTAATGACTCAGAGATGTAGTCCACATTGGACAAACTTTTTTATCATATGGGTGTCAATATTGTTTCCTTATATTCTTTATATTTGTTTTAATTGCACCTTCATTAATGTCCTTTAAGGTTGATTAAAGTTTTTTAATTCACACGTGAACATTTTGTGAAGCAATTCAGTTTTAATATCACAACTAATGGATTTAGCAATATGATGTGTAGAGCCAACTTTCTTTAACTGGTGTGAGGCTTTACTAGCCAATATGAAAGATAAAATTACCCAATGTAAAATCAAATGGTAGAAATACTTTTGATATGGTAGCATTATGGTATCATTCTTGCTGGAGCAAATTCCAAGCATGAGACCCATGGTTGACTATGCTGAGCCAATGCACGTAGATTGATGGATATGACATTAGATTGATTTGATGAGGTGAGTAGAAGGTGGACAGTTAAGACAATGGTTTGACTCCTCATTTTTTAGATGGATAAAATATTCCATCCCTACAATACATGAATATACGTATGAGGGAGTAAACTTCGTAAATGATCCAGACCAAGCTCTTCCCCCTAGTGAACATTAGAGAGCACTCAGTAAGAATATTTTTTGGTTTTATGAAATATTTTAATGTTTTTGTATTTTTTAAATGTTTTAGTTTCGCTTTTTGTTTCAATTTTACATGAGTATGTGGTCACCAACATGTGGAAGGTATAATATGTAGACATGGGACTAGCCTAAACCCCAGGTTAATCAACACTTCACTATACAGGAACGGGATTACAAGGTGTTAGTGAAGCTTCCAAAGAGGAGGGCGGAGATGATCACAATGATTTGTGCAAGTTCATGCACAAGATGGAGGTGTTAACTCTAGGATACAACCCTTGTCCATGGTCAAGGTACCTCGATAGCTACAAGGACGCACCATGGCAATAGAATCCACTCATTGTCAAGGCCTCCTGCAATTTATTGTAAGTGCCATGTTATGTTACCACTAGTACGAGCATGATTAGCCACATAGAGTAGGATTCCTAGGATAGATTTTTGGTTTGCAAATGCATTGACTTAGTATCTTGGGCCTTAGATGCCATATTTTGATCAATGTACTCATGGTATATTTATGATGTGAAAAAAAAAAGATTACCTATAAATAAATAAATTACCTAATATATATAACAGTTTCGTGTATTTTGTTCAAACGATTTTTTTTGCGATATTCTTTTCATATTTTGTGCATGGTTCTATACATAAAGTGAAAAAAGTCTAATTCAACACATAATTAGTTAATGAATTAGCAAGAGTGTGATATTCTCTAGGAATATGGAAGTAGGAAACGTAGAGAAAATGTTGTTCTATGAGACAAAGTAGTAACAAAGTAATGTAGGATTCATCATAGAGTAAATGTAGTTCAACTGAGTCACTATGAATTGTGAGTAAAGTTCGACAAGTAAGTGGTGAACTCCAAGGATAATGAAATTGGTTAAAAGATCAATGATGATGTTATATTTTACCACATGGTGACACGACGAAGAAAAATTCCCACTAAAATCATGAAAATATGACCCAAATGGTGAAAGTTATGGTCTACGTGCTACGAGCAGCACTGTATGCAAAGGCTACATAAATTAGAGAGGGTGTTCACATCCTCAAATAAAGAACCACGTAAAATTGAGTACACAATGAAACCTTCAATATATATAAAACCAAAAAGAAAAAAGACATCACATACATGTTGGAAAATTCTTTCATTCATGAAAACTAGTGTCATTGATGTCAAACGGTAAGTCAAAGGAAGAACATTGTTGAGTATGATAGTTCGATGGCTTGAAATATAAAATAAAATGATGAGAAAGTGGCTGAAGATTTATTTATTTATTGTTGAATATATGACTGTAAAATTAATCTATGGACGGTATGGTTGCATAGTTCTCTCTAATACCTTTCTAATGGTATATTGCGCTTGGCCAAATGCTTAATGGATGAGCAGATATGTCAATTTGAAATTCCACATTGGAGAAAAAGGCTAAAAAGAAAGAAAATCCCTAAATTGTTAATGCTTGCACATGTTCCAGAATGGATCTTTGTTTCATTAGGAAATCGACATTGGTTGGAACCCAACTTGCATGAATTTTAACAATTTAACATTCGTGCAACTTTCAGTGGATCCAAAAGTTAGGAATGAACTATGGATTGTGTGTAGACTTGCATGAAATTTAGTGAAGGTGATATATACACTTTTGTGGATTTCCACTATTCAATTCATCACAATAGATGTGATAAAATTATACTTAAAAGCCCAAAATATAGACTATTATATTTTTATCTATCTTTACATTAATAGATTTGTATATTATTATTAATAGTGTATGCATGCAAATTAAAATTATGTAGAAATTAGAGAAGGGATAAATAAAAGCTCACAAACACATTTGACACATAATATGACCTAGGAAACCCTTTCAACAAAAAATACTAGTTCGAAGGTGAGGTCACTCCACTCTCTTTCTCTAAATAAAATCATGGTTGTGAGTACAAAGCAGTATGTTATGTGGTGTATGGGGCACTACGTTGCAAAAATTCTCATGTGTGCTCTATCATCTATCTCTCTTGGCTATTTTTCTCATCTATGGAACAAACCTACTCAAAAAAATGGAAACACTTTTCCTCCTAGTGGTCTGGTTACAACACAACTTGGTAGCCTACTAGTGGCTAGGTTTTACTACCTCAACTCTTAACCAGAGTTGCAATATAGACTCTTCTAGAGTTTTCTTCATCATAATCATGTGGTTATCCCCTTTTTCATTAATAATGGGGCCTGATGTGGCATCCTCTCGAATTATGGTGGTGAAAACATGAAGGTCAACTTCTGAGTGGCATAACTTTTGCATACAAACTCTGATTGACATGATTCCCATGCCATTGGAAAGCTCTTTGTGTGTAGAATATAAAACAAATGTGCAACATTATATCAACAAATTTTTACCACCAAATAATTTCATTTGATGCCTCAAAATTCTCCGAGAAGGTTTCAAACCCCAATTTGCCAAATTGGGTCTTGTCGATATAAGGGGCCTTGTGAGCTAATTCATCCACTTTTTCCACTATAAATGTATCAAAATGGATAAAAAAAAAAACAAAATGATCCAGTAAGGATTATAAGTTCTATTCGCTGCTGCCACATGGACATGACATGTAGGCAAACATATGGACCAATTTTGAAGTGACATATGGAAAATATAGGTGGATCCCGTATCAGATGACAAGTAGACCCCTTAGTGCTAACATGACACTTGGACATGGAAACATAGGTGGTAGCACAATTGGACATGACAACACAAGATTAGCAAACAATGATGATGTGGTAGTACAGTGATGATGTGGTAGCATAGCACTGGTTTAAGGTGATGACATGGACGTGATGATGTGGTAGCACGGTGATGACATAGAAACACGAAAAGGTGCCACGTGGCATGCTAATTTGGAAATTTTGGTTAACCAACATTAAAGATTTCTTTAGGTCTAAAATGGGTCTCCTAAGGAATATTATAAAATAAGAATAGAAATAATAAAATAAGATTATATTACCTCATAAAGTTTCGAAGGGAAAAAAAGAAAAAACTACTTTTCAAACTTGTATTTTCAACTTATCTTCATATGATCTTACTCAAATTTCATGTGGGAGGTCTCGTTGGATGTGAAATTTAATTTTTCATCCAAGGAGTACGTATGTCGCATAGTTTTGATGAACCATACTATAGAAAAATGTGATTGTAATCACATTTTTTTCATGTATTTCGCATTTTTGTGTAGTAAGGTCCATTGAAAGTATGCAACATGGATATTCCTTGGATGCAAAATTAAATTTTGCATCCAATGAGTTATCCCACTCAAAATTTGAGGAAAATCATAGGGGGATAAGTTGAAAAGTAGTTCTTTTAATCTTTTTACCTTTTTACTTCAAAATGGTGAATTAATCCCCATGGTTTACACCACCATAATGAATCCTATTGGTTTTTATAAATTTGATTTGTGTTGCACATTTTTGTTTTGAGGCCCATTTTTGACATCAAAATTTCTCTAATGTAAGGTATAATTTGGGTGACATGTGGCACCACTAATAAAGTGCCATGTGGCATTGGTGGCATCATTTTGATGTTAGTATGAGTTTGAATATGGACACTAAGACGAGGCCACATAGCATGATCACATGGAGGGTTCTATATAAGCACCAAATACCAAACGTTTGACAACATGAGTTTCAAATTTTTGTCAACTTTAACCTAACACAAGGACACCCACACATATAAATATGTGTGTCAATGTGATGCCATAATGTGTGGATTAAATTATTGATGATTCTCTCTAAGAGGCTCAAAGGAAACTACATATTTCATTTGGCTCAAGTCTGAAGGAAACTAACTTATTGGTTCTTACTCGAGTTTGGAGATGATTAACATATTAATTTTTATTCATGTTTGAAGGCACTTAACATATCATTTGTATTTTCATCCTAGAGTGCATTAATGTATTGATTACGTTTGTAGCCTGTAGGAACAATGACACATTGGTTGATAATTCGAAGGCGCAATGGTGTATTGGTTGAGGCCCCGAAGGCACAGTAACACATTGGTTGAGGCCCATAGGCACTTTTCAATATTCGTTGAAGCTTGCAGGTACATTGGAGTATTGGTTGAAGCCCATAGGCACAATGGAGGATTGACTGAAGCCTGTAGGCACTGTGTCTTATTGGTTTCTTTTCTAGGTGGAAATAGTGAGACATGTCTGGGAGGATTGAGCTTTCGATCTGTTATCACTTAAGGTTACAAGTTCATCTATGTACAAAGATCCATATATAAATTTTTGGTTCAAATCAATAGGTTGTTTAGGTTTATTACTTTAAAATTAGTCTTTTCCAAAGATATTGAGGTATGTCCTTGTTAAAAATCGTTAGTTTCCATCTCCCATAGCATATCTAGTCTTGATTATATCATTCTGACATTGCTCAGTTGCGTAGCATAAATATGATTGGCCTGTTTTAACTGTGGAATCATTTTCCACCATTCCTGAGCAGCCATTGCGTAGCGCGGCATGTCATTTCATGATTTCCAGCGCTACGAAATCGGGGATTCGGGTATTTTCTGCAGTACATTGTCTTGAAGTGTCAAATATTGGGGTGTGAGTCATCAAAAAACCGTTTAGATATGTCAGTCGACATCCCATCTAGATCATAATAGGATCCATCCCGCCATTTGAATAGGATCACACACATGTCTATGATGTTAATCAATCTTATAAGGTAAGGTGGTGCAATTATGTTTATTCATGACTGCATTCAACGTGCCTATCCCATGCTAAGTGTTTCAAAAAACAAAAGGAAGCCGCCCGAATTCTTATTCAAAAGAAAGTCTACTGCAAGCAAGCCCGCATTCTGAAAGCCAAAGCTGTTGAGAGATTTGTAATTGCTGATTGAGTTTTTGTGCAAAGATTTTTCTGAGCAAGATGGAAAAACGAGAGAATAGATCCGGGAGATGCTTAAGGACTGAACCAGAGGGACTCGACCTCACGCTAAGGGATGAAAGTGTTTCTCGAGCGTTCAAACAAGCCGGTTGCTGGAGGTTTTGTGAGAAACTAAAGGGCAGGCATACGGAGGTAACCAAAGCTTTTGCTCTGAACTTTAGTGGTCTAAATTCTAAAGTTGCATTATTAGAATTCCCTGTTTCTCCACAAGTTATCTCTGTTGTTACCAAGATTCCAAGGAGTGGTCAGGAGTGGTTCAAAAACTACAAGTTTGATACAACACCGTGCAAAGAATTTCTGAAAGAGCAATATGTCAACCAGGACCTTTCTAAGGCAATTCCCAGGCATTATATCAAAGAGCGGTATGCTCTACTACTTACAGCTATTCAGAAGTACCTCACTTGTGAGGGCAGGTATACAAAAATATACTCCTACCATTTCAAGCTTCTGTTACACTTCACAGGAAAGACCTCCATAGATATTCCTTTCTATCTGTTTAGGAGTCTAGGCAAAATGTGTGACAAGGTTCAGTAAAAAGGAAAATCATGAAACGTCTCTTTTTCATCATGGCCTAATCAAGTTACTGGTATTAGATAGCCTGAATAAGATTGGAAGGGATTGGGATTCATTTATCTTCATGTCGGGTTTCCAAAGTAAAACCGGTCTAACCCCTTTACCAGACAGAGAAAAGGAAAAAGAGACTCAAGAGTCTGCAATGGTTGAGGAACCTGTACTGGAAACAATAGTTGAAGAGCCCACAATGGCTGAGCCTAAGCAGCAGGCTAAAGACCGTAAGAAAACAAAGAATAAAACAAAACAATCAAGGAAACCCATAGTTATCAAAGAAACACCAAAACCATCTGAGCAAAAGATGAAATACCAGAAAGTGGCATCCAAGCCAAAGGAAATAGCACAGCAAACCAAAATCAGAACAAGGAGCCAGTTGAACAAGGAAAAGGGAAAGTCAATTGCAACAGAGGACAGCCCCATGTCAAAGGGTAGCCTTAAAGATTTGTTAGAAGC